>JADMLD010001445.1:0-80000 GCA_017589585.1 Phylloscopus whistleri
TCCAGGTGTCCCAGTGGGGATGGGGCACACCCAGCCCCTGATTTCAACAATTTATTAAGGTTGATTAATTAGAATATTTAACAGGAACATCCAATAGGAGATTCAGCGGCCCCAGTTATACACCCTGGGTCAACCCATTGGAGTTGGCCAGGGCTTTTGCCTCACTTTTTTTTATGATTGCTCACACTCTGGTTAAAGAAAAATAAAATATTCTTGTAGGCCTCTTCATCTTAATACTACTATACAGTATTTCAGGAATGTTAATTAGAAGCTTATGTTCTAAAATCCAATAGAAGGTAGGAAACATACTGGAGTTAATTAAGGATTATACTTACATAAGTATGTTATAGTAGTTGAATAGAGTTAATTAAAGATTTTAGTTTTATAACTATATAATAGCAGTTAACAGAGCTACAAATATATGAAAAATGTATAAAAAGCAAAAATATTTTTGTCATCACCCAACTTTCCATCCTCTCCAAGCAGGAAATTGAAAACACTCTCAGCAAAGTCCTGATCTTACAGCAATCCCAGGCTCACCTTCTTTTGGGAAGTGTCCTCCGGAGCTGTGCCCAGGCTGGTGTGGAGCTGGGAGCAGCCCTGCCCCACACAGCATCTCAGCAGCAGCACTGCCCTGCTCAGGGTGGCTCCTTCCCCCACAGCTTCTCCCCAGCGCTGGGAGCAGCTCCCGGGTGGCTGAGAGCTGTCCCTGGCAGCAGCAGAGTCCCTGGGCCAGCACAGCGCCTGGGCTGCAGGACCCTGCTCTGCAGGACAGCCCTGGGCACCCCTGGCTGCAGCCCCGGCCTGCTCAGCCCTGCAGCAGAGCCTGGCACAGGGAGCTGCCCTGTGCTGTGCCTCGGCTGCTGCAGCAAGGAAAGCCAGCCCTGCCCTAGGGCCACATCCCTGCCCTGCAGCAGCTTGGAGAGTCCTCCTGGAAGGGCCTCAGAGCTGTGGGATGTGCCAGCTTCAGGAGATCCCTGCAGGAACTGCAGCTTCTCTTCCCCCAGCCAGAGAGTGACTGTTCCCAACGCTGTGAGGATTTCTCCTCTGGTGAGCCCTGAGTGAGCTCTGCTCTGTGCTGCCAGCCCAGGCTGAGCTGAACCCCTCTGTGCCTGTGTGCTGTGCCCGGGGTGGCTGCAGGCAGTGCCCCAGCCCTGCTGGGCTGGGAGAAGAGCTGCTCAGCAAGAGAAATGTCTTTTGAAGCTCTTCTTGGTTGCCAGGAGCTGCCTCTGTGCCAGGAGCTCAGCCCAGCTCAGCTGCACAGACACAGCACAAGGACTTTAATGACCCTCTGGGGCATGTGCTGAGGCCTGAACATCAGTCCCTGAGAGGGAGTGAAGAAACCTCTCAAGAACTCCAAGTCAGAATCCAACTCCACAAGTTTCTGGAAGTTTTAATGGGTCCCACTGAGGGACACAACAGAGAAAGTGTCCCCAGGCCCAGGCAGAGCAGAGAACTGCAGGCAGTGATGACAGGAGGGGACAAAGAGAAGCCAAGTATTGGTGCCCTGGAGCACAGCAGGGTCTGTGCCACCAAGGGCTGTGAGGAGACACCTTGTCCTGAGGCCCTGGGGCCTCCTGGCACAGCCCCAGCAAGGCTGGGCACTCTCAGCCCTTGTCCTGCCTCAGCATTTCCCCTGACAGCCCAGTGGCCTCAAGGATGTGCTGGAAGGAGTCCCTGGGGAGCCTTGGTCAGGATGGCCTGGGGGGCCTCCTGAATGTTCCCAGGTAACTGCAGGTTCTTCAAAGGACTTTGGGTTTGGCTTTTGCCTGGGTGTCTCTGAAAAGGTTTCTGCAATCATGGCATCCAATTATCTGCTGTAATTAGTCCTTGAGAGGCTTTGTCAGTAACAACACTCAGTGGGGCTCATAATGCTTCAAGGTACTTCAGTTATTTGAAGGTACTTGGTGTTTCCCTTTAAAATCTGATTCTATGAGAAAGATTGTGCAATCCTGGCCCCAATTATTCCTTTAACAAGTCCTTGGGATTTTAGTCAGTAAAAACACTCAGTGGGCCTCATTAGTACTTCAGGGTACTCAAAGTTTCTTAAAGAACTTTTTTTGACACTGAGTCTGAGAAGTTTGTGAAATCATGGCCCCCAATTCTCTACTTTAACAAGTCCCTTGGGATTCTTAGTCAGTAACAACACTCAGTGGAGCTCATTAATACTTTCAGGTACTCAAAGTTTATGAAAGAACTTTTTTTTTTTGGACACTGAATCTCTGAGAAGTTTTTGTGTGATCCTGGCCTCCAATTATCTGCTTTAATGAGTCCCTTGAGAGCTTTGCATTGACACTCAGTGGGGCTCATTATTACTTTGAGATACTCAAGGTTTTTAAGGTACTTTGGAATTTCTTTCCCACACTGAGTCTCTGAGAGGTTTTTGTGTAATCCTGGCCTCCAGTTCTCTCCTCCTCGGACTCCATGAGGAGCCTGTGGTGGGGATGGACCTCAGTGCAACCCATTAATGCCTCAAGACCCTTTGAGTTTTTCTTCTGACTTTGACTCCTGGAAAAGTTTTATGCAATGTCCTCTCAGGCCCTGAGGTTCAAGGGCTCAGCACCAAATGCACCATGGGGCTCATTAGGATCAAGCAAGTCCTGACACACCATGGCTGTGTCTTGATTTCCCTCTGGTATAGAGAAGCTCCCCAGGAAATCTTTTGTCCTAGAATTCTGGAGAAATACTTCAAAGATATTCTACTAAATCCACATGCATATTTTAAAGGTGAAGTTTTCTCTTTAGAGGAGCAGTGTGATTGCAGCACCCAGTGTTTGATCTTGACCCAGGGTTTCTCCTCAGGAGGTTTGGCCTGCTCAGAGAACCTGTGTCTTGAGGTTTGACCTGTGTGGACAACTTTGCTCACATTCCACAAACCCATCCTGTCTCTCCTCCAGGATGCACTCAGCCAAGGAGGGTTTAATTCTTTTTTAACAATCTAAACTCCTGAGTTTCAGACAATCTCCTCAAGTGTGTGCCAAGCCTAAGGTGCCTCCAAGGAGGTTCCCCTTCCCCAAGGCAGAACCATGCAAGGAATTTTTTAGACACACAGGAAGTTCTACAAGAAACACAAATCCAGAGTTGGCTGAAGACAGAATTAGACCAGCTCCTGAAGGACAGAGAAGCTTTGAACTCCTTGCAGCTGAAAGCTCCAGGTGGGTTGTTGGGATGTGTGTGAGTGAGCCAAGAGTGAGGGGAAGGGAAATGCAGAGAGGCCTGGAAGTGCTTCAGTGCAGACAGGCTGTGGGGAAGGGCAGTGCAGCCCTGGCCTGGGGCAGGAGTGAGGGTGGATCATCATCCCAAGCTGCCCTGGGCCATTGCAAGGGGCTGTGGCCATGGACACTGCACTGACCCCACTGCTGGGTTTGGGTGCCACGGTGACCCCCATCAGTTCCAGTGTCCTTGGAAAGCACCCCAAGGACACATTTCTGGCCTTCACTATGTTGGGGCTGGCCTGGGGCTTTTCCTGCAGCAGGACCTGCCCTGCTTCTGGCACCGGAAAGGCAGTTCCTGCTGGAGCAGGAGACTCTGCCTGGAATACACTCAAACAACCCCAACAAGGCCCTGTGTATTTGAAAATTGCTTCCTTGAGAAATATAATCTAATAATTGTTATAGCTCCTATAGTCTGGAGAAAATAACCCTTTTTTTAAAATTCACTCTGTGGTGTAAATAAATCTTTCTGTCTAATCCTGATCAGAATCAATCACAGGTGTATTTATGTAAATATATCTGGTATTCCATCGTTAATCCTGTGGGACAAATTGCGTTTTGGTTCATTTTCACCTGTCCAATCTTTTACACATAACTTTTGACAAAGTCTGGGGCTAGGATTGGATCCAGCCACTTCCAGTCTCCTGTCTTTGATAGAATTTTCAAAGTCTTGGCATCCTGGAGGGTTTGAAGACCCATGGTGGCTGTTGGGTGTCATTTCTCCACCTCATGACTCAGCAGGAGTTTCTCCAATGAAGAAATGAATCTTTTGCCTGCAGCTCCCACTCTGCCCATGACAGAAAGCCCTGTGAGTGTCTGGGACGTCCCGGCTCTTTGTCAGCCTGGGGACTCCTGGGATGTCACCGTGGAGCCCCCGTGAGTGCCTGTGACAGATGGGTGCCTTTACAACCCCAGGTGCCCTGGGATGTCACCATGGAATGGCTGTGACTGCCTGTCCTAGGGTGACTTTATGATGCTTGTATCCCCAGTTGTCTGTTCTGTTTGTGCTGTATATTCAGTTCTGTACCTTTAAAATGGTTCTGGGAGCAAAGGAGGAGAAAGAAGCAGCAGCAGTTTGTTTTGAGAAAACTGCCTGACTCCCACACATCCTTGCTCCGGCATTCATCTGAGGTACGGACAGTGGTGGGACAGAGATCTCCTGTGCTTTTAGTTAGTTTTAGCTAGCTGAGGCAGGGAAGTTCCCTGGACTGGTTTTATTTATTTATTTATTTATTTATTTATTTATTTATTTATTTATTTTCTTGGGACTGATTAAATCTGCTCTGGACTGAAAAGCCCAGAGGAGCAGCGAGGGCTGGCACCTTTGGCCGCCGGGACCTGGACCTCTGGAGGGAGTGGGACTGGTGAGAGACTGAGTGAGCTGAGCTGCACCCAGGGCAAGGACTGTCTCTGTTTGCCATCTCTCTTTGGAGTGCTGAGAGGTTTTATTGTTTCATATTATTCATTTTTTATGCTTGTGGGCATTTTGTTTGTTAAATAAATAGCTTTTTCCACTTTTCTCTGAGGAAGTTCTTTTTCCCCGACTGGCAGGGGGGTAGGGGCCATTTGGGTTTTCTTTTCAGAGAAACCCCCTTTGGAGGTTTCCTCCCAAATTTGCCCTAAACCAGGACAAAAGCACAGAGCCCCAGTGTTTCAGAGGGTGATGAATGGCAGCCACCAGAGGCCAAGGACAGCCAGAGCTGTCTGTCCTGGCAGCTTTCATCTGGGAGCAATGGAATAAACATCTTGGATTCCATTATCTCGGATATACGGAATTTTGGGGGCAGAGTCCCAATTTCAGCCATGAGTGCCTGCATGAGAAGGTCAGTTCTTTCCCATAGGAAGGAAAGCACAGAGCCCCAGGATTTCCAGGGCAGATCAGAGGTGATCACTGGAGGCCAAGGTGAGCCAGGCCTGTCTGTCCTGTCAGCTTTAGTCTGGGAGAAACCCTTGCACACAGTGAATTTTGGAGAAATACCAATTTTGGCCATGGGTGCCAGGGCAGGAGGAATGGTTCTTTTCCATAGGAAGGAAAGCCCATAGCCCCAGGGTTTCAGAGGCACATGAGAAGAGACCCCCAACATGCAGACGTTAGTTGAGCCAGTCAAGCCCAGCCAACCAGACTGTTCCCTTGGATCCGCAGGGCCCCACAGTGTCACAGTGGTGTCCCTGGATCCACGGGCCCCCACAGTTTCACAATGGTGGTGTCTTATTGGATCCATGGTTCCACGGAGCCCCACTGTGTCACACTGGCCCCTTGTTTCCATGGGTCCCCACAGTGTCACCATGGTCTCTTGCTTCCATGAGGCCTTGCAGTGTCAAAATTGTTTCCTTGGTTCCATGGAATGGAACAATGCACAATGAACAATGCAGAACTGCACAATGACACAGTGGCCACTTGGTTCCATGAGGCCTCAGAGTGTCACAATGGTCTCCATGATTCCAGAGAGTCCTGCCGTGTCACAGTGGTACCTTGGTTCTATTGGGCTCCTCAGGATCACAAAGGCCCCTTGGCTGCATGAGGCCCAGATGTGTCACACTGGCCCCTTGCTTCCATGGGGCCCCGTAGTGTCACAATTGTCCCCCCTTGCTTCCATGCGGCTTTGCCATGTCACAGGGGTCTCCTTGGTACTGCAGTATCACAATGGACCCATGTTCTATGAGGCCTTGAAGTGTCACAATGGACCTTTGGTTCCACGAGTCCCACTTTGTTCCATGAATCCTTAATTCCATGAGGCCCTGCATTGTCACATTTGTCTCCTTGGTTCAATAGTGCCGCACAGTGCCACATTTGTCCCTTGGTTCCATTAAGCCCCACAGTGTCACTATGGTCTCCTTGGTTCCACAAGGCTCTGAAGTGCCACAATGGCCCTTTGGTTTCCCAGGGCGTCAAGGTGTGCAAATGGCCTCCAGGGTTTCATGAGGCCCTGGTGGGTCACAATGGACCTTTGGTTCCATGATGCCCCACAGTGTAACAATGGTATCCTTGGTTCCACGGTGTCAGAATGGACCCTTCATCCCATGGAGACCCACAGTGTTCACTGTACTCCCCTTGATTCCATGAGGTCCTGCCATGCTCTAATGGCCCCTTGGTTCCAGTGGGTCCCAAAGTGTCAGAACAATCTCCACAGTTCCATGAGACCCTGCAATGTCACTGTGGTCTCCTTGGTTCCACAGGGCCCCGCAGTGTAACAATGGACTCTTGGTTCCATGAGGTTCCTCAGTCCCAATGGCTCCTTGGCTCCATGTGGCCAAGCTGTGTCACAATGGCTCGTGGTTCCATGAGGTCACACAGAGTTGCAATGGGCCCTTGGTTCCATGAGATCTTGCTGTGTCACAATGGAGTTCTGGTTCCATGAGCTTTCATACTGCCAACAACAGTCTCCTTGGTTCCACAGTGTCATCATGGACCCTTGGTTCCAGGAGGTCCCACAGTATAACATGGTCACTTTGGTTCTGTGAGGTTCAGCAGTGTCACAATGGCCTCCTTGGTTCTACAAGGTCTTGCTGTGTCAGAATGGCCCCTTTGGTTCCACGAGGCCCCACAGTGTCACCATGGTCTCCTAAATCCACATTGTCATGATGGACCTACCATTCCATGCAGCCCTTGTGTGTCACAGTGGCCCCTTGGTTCCATGACTTACTGGACTATCAACAATGGTTCCCTTGCTCAAACAAGGCCTTGCTGTGTCACAATGGATTCTTGGTTCCATGAAGCCTCTCTCTGTCACAATGTACTTTTGATTCCATGAGGTTACATAGTGTCCCAATGGTCTCCTTGGATCTGCAGTATCACAATGGACCATTGGTTGCACGTGGCCCTGCTGTGTCAAAAAGGATTTTGGTTCCATGAGGTTCCAAGGTGTCACAGTAGACTCCTTGATTTTGTGAAGCCCTTCAGGCACCAAATCTCTGAATTATCAGAATAAGACTCCTTAACACTAATTTGTTGTTTAAGAGGCCATAATTTTTTCAGGCTTGCAGTCCAATGTGTGTTGGTAACTCATAACCTTACATGGACCTGTGTTTCTAAAACAGTGTTACTTATATACAGTCATGACGTGTATTACAATTTAGCCATTACCATAAAACCCATCTGAACTTCTCAGATTCACTCCTTGTTTTTTCTATCACTGCACTCTTGAGCCAGATGTCTTCTCCTTCTCTTCCAACCATCCTCGCTGGGAGAGCAGGTCTTGCATGCCTTGTTCGTGTGCCAGAAGTTCACAGTCAGAGTAAAAATGGAATGAACCCTTTTGGTATCCAGCCCAAGGCTCTGTGTGCCCAGGCAGAGGCAGGCAGGACGCAGAGCTGTCAGCAAAGGAAGGGCCCAGCCAGGTGGGGCAGCCGGGGGTGACGACAGCCTGCAGGGACAGAGGCACAGGGCATGGACACCGTAGGACAGCCTGGGCTGCACAGGGCACAGGGATGGGCAGCAGCTGCAAGGCCCTGACAGAGCCAACTTTGGCCTGCAGCACTTTGGCCATGGCTGCTGGCCCTGGGCCTGAGCCAGGAGGAGGGGACAAGTGACCCTTGCAGGCCTGGGGCCTCATGGCCTCCTTGTCCCTGCTCAGCAGCCTGGCAGGGGCTGCCCCATGGTGCTGCCCTTGGCATTGCACATCCCCATATCCCAGTGGCCCGGGAAGAGCCCTGAGCAAGGAGGGAGGGACAGGATGTGCCTTGGCAGGGGCTGGTGCTCAGGCCTTGGCCCTTTGCCTTCCTGAAACACATCCAGGTTTGCTCAGCACCAGAGACACCTTTCCCTTCTTTGTGCCCACCTGTCATCACTGCCTGCAGGGTTCTGCTCACACTGGAACCTGGGAACACTTTTTCAGTCATATCCCACAGTGGGACCCATTTAAACTTCAAGAAACTTTGAAGTTTCAGTTTGAGTTCCTGAGAAGGTTTTTGAACAGTCTCTCAGGGACTGAGTCTGATGTAAACAACACCAAATCCACGGGAGGGTCATTAAAGTCCTTGTGCTGTCTCTTTGCTGCTTGGCGTGGTTCCTGGCAGCTCTTGGCAACAAAAAAGTTTCAAAAAGACATTTCTCCTGAGGAGAAATCCTCCTTCAGATGAGACATCTGTGTTATTTGAAATGTAGACTCAGAGTCAAAGTTTACAGTGGCATAGCAACCTTTTCTGTTCCTTCCTCATTAATTGTTAAACCTCTCTTTTTTTTGGTTTTTGTTTAGTCTTGCTTTCAACAGTATAGAACATCATTCTGTTACATGGAATATTAGCTTTTGCACTTACGCCTATTGATATCTCTGCCTATGGAACTTGTGCCTAAGGAATAATAACTTTTGAATACAATACATATGTTTCACCAGCAAATAAACACATGGAACTGAGTAACAGAACTACTCTGTCTCTAGCTCCCACTGTTGCATTAGTAAATTCTCTTGTTCATTTTTCAGTTTTCCTTGCTTATGTCTTCTGCAATTTCAGTTCTTCCGCTGGCTGAAGCAACATCTCTGCTTGCTGTTTCTCTCCCTCTTGTCTTGTTCTTTTCAACACTTACCCTCGTGCAGTTCTAAACTCGTTTTCATAACGTTTCTTCTCTTCGAGTTTGGTCACCTCCTTTTTTGTTTTTTTGCATTAGTTGGTCACTCCAAGTTTTTCTTACATTCCTTTTGTGCAGCTCCCACTCCGCCTCTCAGAGCTCTGCCGCTGCTTCCAGCTACGCCGTGCTGCCGCCAACACTGGCACGTGCCGCCCCAGGATCCCGCACCCTGCGGCTGTACCTTGGGGTCGGTGTTTCATAAGTCATCCGGACTCTTGGGCTCTCAGGTCTGCCTACATTGCTTTTAGGCTCTCAGATCCACCTGGCTGACTCTTGTCTGGATTTTTAGGCTCTCATGTCCACCTGGCTGGAACTCATCCAGATTTTTAGGCTCTCAGGTCAGCCTGTTTTCTCTCAGGCTCTCAGGTTTGCCTGCTTTGCTCTTTAGGATCTTGGTCTGCCTGGCTCAGTTCTTCAGGCTCTTGGTCTGCCTGGCTCAGTTGGGCTGGGCTCCACCGTCTCACTGCTCTCAGGTCTGTAGTCATCTGCCAGGATCACATCAGGGTCACCATTCATTGTTGCCCAGTCCTCATAGGGGACACCAGTTGACAGTGGAGTCATGACTGACGCAGGTGTCCGTGCCTTATTATCTAAAAACTCTCATACCTTTCTCTCTGTAGCCTACCCACAGGCAGCTCCACACAGCCTTCTGACTCCTCCTCTCTTCCTTTTGCAGGACCAGATAACTCTTTCCCGGCCCTTGCATGACCACCTGACCCTGTCTGACCCCCACACACCTGCTTGACCCTTCTTCTGAACAGCACATTCTGCAGACTCCAACTGACTCTCAACCAGCTAACCCACTGTTTTATAACACTCATTCTCTTCAGACATAGCTGTGATCCATTAAGGGCAAGGCTGTCCCCACTCTCGGTAATTAGTACAGCTGCAGTTTATCAGGGGCGAGATTGCCTTCAGCACTGTCTCTGTTCTCTTTACAAACTGTCCTCCCACACCAAGGAGAATCTGTGTACAGTACAGAACCTCCTGGAACCAAGGGGTCATTGTGGCACAGCAAGGCCTTGTGGAACCAAAGAGACCATGGTGACACTACAGAACCTCATGGAACTACGGGTCCATTGTTCCACAGCAGGGCCGCAGAACCAAGGAGTCCATTGTGACACTACAGAAGCTCATGGGATCAAAGTGTCCATGTTACACCACTGAACCTCATGGAACAAAGGGTCCCTTGTGACACTGAGGAACCAGGGAGACTGTTGTTGGCAGTACGAAATCTCATGGAACCAAAAGTCCACTGTGACCTTGCGGGGCCTTGTGTAACCATGGAGACCATGATGACACTTCAGGTCCCACTGGAACCAAGTGGCCATTGTGACACTGCAGGGCCTTGTAGAACCAAGGGGCCATTGTAGCACAGCAGGGCCTGATGGAATCAAGGGCATTGTAGTGACACTGTGGGGCTCCATGAGACCATGGGGCCATTCTGACTCTCTGGAACCAAGGGCACCATTGTTACACGATGGGGCATCATGGAACCAAGGAGGCCATTGTGAACCGGCAGGGGAACCCACTGAGGCTATTATGTCACTTCAAGGCCTTGTGACACCAAAGGCCCTTGTGGAACCACAGGGCCTCGTGGAACCAATGAGACCATTGTGACATCACACGGCCTCACGGGAGCAAGGGGCCATTGTGACACTGTGTGGCACCATGGAACAAAGAAGACCATTGTGAACAGGGAGCCCCAGACACAGCAGCCCAGATGTGCCCCCCTGGCCTGGGGTGCCTCTGGCAAGGGAGCAGCACCAGGCACTGCAGGAGCCTGCAGACAATTCCTGAAGCACTTGGAGGATGATCCTGCTCCCCAAGGGACGTTCCCATGGTGCCAAGTGAGGAACTGAAATGGGGAGTGGGGCCAGAGAGGAAAGGGCAACCAGGGATGAGCTGTTTGCAGGGGAGGGAACAGAGGTGGGCAAGAGGAAGAAATCTGGAACAGGAGAGTAAAGAAAGCCAAGGTGAAGCAAAGGCAATGGTCACGGCAGTTTGGGGGTGGCTCTCAGGCTCCCCTAGCTCTGAGCAACAACGTCTGCAGTGGCACAGCAAACTCCCAGCTCATGGGAACAAACTTTCTGGCTGACTTCAGAGGCCACCACAAACCTGAGGGGTTTCCCTGCTGTATCCCAGCCCTTCCTGGCCCCAGGTGCTGCTGGCATTTGTGCTCCCTCAGGTTCATCTCCCCACACCAACCCCATGGGGGTGCTCAGGCCTGCTCTGGGCAGTGCAAACAGGGGCTCCTGAGGCAGTGCTGCCGTGTCTGTGCCTGCAAGGCTGCGGCAGCTGTGTGAGCTGGGGGAGAGGCCAGGGCTGCAGAGGGGGGATGTTGTTGGCAGGTGCCTGAGGAGGCTGTGGGACGCTGCCCTGGGGTGTCCAGCGCAGTGGGGATGGATCAGGCCCTGCTCTGCTGCTCCTTGCCGTGTGCCCCAGGGCCCTTGCAGAGCCCCAGCCGTGCTGTTTGCCCCCAGCCTGCCCACGGCCAGCCTGGGGCTGCTGCCGGGGCTTTTCTCTGCTGAGCATTGGCCTGGGCAATGTGTTGTGGAGAGAGCCTGGGCAAGGAGCCTGGAGCCCCCAGGCCCTGGGCTGAGGCCTCAGCGCTGCTGTGCCAGCAGTGCCCATGGGCTGTCCCTGCTGCAGCCCCGGCACTGCCACCCCCAGCCCTGTGCCCGGCCCCGAGAGCACTCAGGCCCTACAGCAACACCAGGGCCAGGAGGGCAGCGGGGCAGGGCCACGGCAGCAGCACTGGCAGCACCAAGTGCTGCTGCTGCTGGGCACAGCTGCTGTGCCAGCACTGATCTGCCCCCAGCTCTGCACACAGACATTGCTGCTGCAGCTGCAGAGAAGGTAACCAAAGGAGCATCTCTGCAGGAAACTTCCCTGGGAGATCCTTGCGTTCCTTTAAGGTCACCAAGAATGCAGTCCCTCATTGACACAGTGTGTGGACAGAGGTGAGTTGGAGAGAAACAAAATGAGAAATGGCACCAAGAATAGCTTTTCTTTGTGGACATGGTTAAAAATATTAAATACAGGAAAAACAACTATAACCAAATCAACAGGAAGTATCAAAGATAATTTTTATTACAATTTGCAAATACTGTCCAGCAGTTTAATGTTCCTGAAACCATCCAGTGATCAGTCTCCACACTGCAGCCTTGAGCTCCTGGTTCCTCAGGCTGTAGATGAGGGGGTTCAGGGCTGGAGGCACCACCGAGTACAGAACTGACAGGGCCAGATCCAGGGATGGGGAGGACATGGAGGGGGGCTTCAGGTTGGCAAATGTGCCAGTGCTGATGAACAGAGAGACCACGGCCAAGTGAGGGAGGCAGGTGGAAAAGGCTTTGTGCCGCCCCTGCTCCGAGGGGATCCTCAGCACAGCCCTGAAGATCTGCACATAGGAGAAAACAATGAACACAAAACAGCCAAGTCCTAAACAGGCACCAACAACAATGAGCCCAACTTCCCTCAGGTAGGATTTGGAGCAGGAGAGCTTGAGGATGTGTGGGATTTCACAGAAGAATTGGCCCAGGGCATTGCCATGGCACAGGGGCAGGGAAAATGTATTGGCTGTGTGCATGAGAGCATTGAGAAAGGCACTGGCCCAGGCAGCTGCTGCCATGTGGGCACAAGCTCTGCTGCCCAGGAGGGTCCCGTAGTGCAGGGGTTTGCAGATGGACACGTAGCGGTCGTAGCACATGACGGTCAGCAGGAAAAACTCTGCTCCAATGAAGAACATAAAGAAAAAGAGCTGAGCTGCACATGCTGTGTAGGAGATGTTCCTGGTGTCCCAGAGGGAATTGTGCATGGCTTTGGGGACAGTGGTGCAGATGGAGCCCAGGTCGGTGAGGGCCAGGTTGAGCAGGAAGAAGAACATGGGGCTGTGCAGGTGGTGGCCACAGGCTACGGCGCTGATGATGAGGCCGTTGCCCAGGAGGGCAGCCAGGGAGATGCCCAGGAAGAGGCAGAAGTGCAGGAGCTGCAGCTGCCGCCTGTCTGCCAATGCCAGCAGGAGGAAGTGGCTGATGGAGCTGCTGTTGGACATTTCTTCACTCTACGCATTGTGGACTGTTGAGAGAACACATTGACAAACTGGGACAAAAATCTTTGAGTCAATCCTATGTATTTTATTTGGAATCCCCTCAAAATTATTTCTCTCCCTGTGAAGGAACTTCACTAAAATTTTTTCAGTTCAGGTTTTTGCTGCTGCTGAATTACTGCCTCATCTTCAGCATTGCTCTCAGCCTGATCATTGGGGAATCCAGAGGGGAAACAAAGCTCCCTGTGCCCCAGTGCAGTCGTCCCTGCACAGGTGCTCTTTGTTTATTACACCTTTCTATTTCATGATGACTGCAGTTAAAACATGCATAAAAAGAAAGTGGACTTCCTAAAAGCTCCAATTTCAAAATATATTTGCCTAAACTCTTCTCTCCTTTGTTTTTTTTTCTTCTTTTTTTTTTTCTTCTTTTTTTTTCTATTTTGCTGGATAGGAAGGGATATCCAGGGTTGATCTGGCTCTCTGCTGTCTTTATTTGTGCCTATTGGGAGCTGTTTCTCTCTATCCAAGCCTTCTCCCTGCCAGTGCTCCCAGAGCCCAGCCCAGCCCTGGGGGCTCAGCTCTGCCCTGCACACCCCTCCCAGCTCAGGCACTGCCCAGGGGCATCTCCCTGGCAGCAGGGCCTTAAGGGCAGCTCAGACAAACAGAGAGGCTGCAAGCCCAGGTGCTGCTGGTGCTGTCTGTAGGTAGAGGAGGGTGGGGAGGCTCTTTCTGAGGGAGCTCTGAGGCAGATCTGCTGATCCCCAGGGTGACAGTGCAGCAGTCTCAGTGACACAGACAAAGCTGACAGCCCCTTTCCCTTTCCTTTCTGAGAAAGCTGAGAGCAGCCCTGGCCATGCAGCAGCATCTCCACAGCAGGAGGAATCTGCCCTGATGGGGGTGGCTCCTTCCACCTCCAACTTCTCCCCACATTCCATGTGATCTCCCAGGCAGGCTGAGAGCTGCCCCTGGCAGGTGGCAGATCCCCTGGGCTGGCCAAGAGCCCTCAGGGCTGCAGGAGCTGCTCTGCAGGACAGCCCTGGGCACCCCTGGCTGCAGCCCCAGCTTCAGCCCCTGCAGCCGTCCCTGGCAGCAGGAGCCGTCCTGCCCTGTCCCTCTGACGGTGCCCAGGGCAGCCCCGCCCTGGAGCACATCCTCCCCCAAAGCAGAAAGGGCAGCAGAGCCATCCTTACAGTCACCTCAGTCCTGTCCTGGGTCAGCTTTAGGAGATCCCTGCAGCCACAGACTGACTGTGTCAGAAGTGGTGAAGATGTCTCCAGGAGGAAGCTCAGAATTTTCAGAAGTTGTGAAGATTTCTAAATGAAGAAGCTCAGTATTTTCAAAAGCTGTGAAGATTTCTAAAGGAAGAAGCTCAGAATTTTCAGAAGTTGTGAAGATTTCTCAGTGAATAATCTCAGAATTGTTCTTCCAGTTTCTTTAAGCCTCTGTCAGGTTCACTCCTCTCAGGATCCTGCAGGCAGTGCCTTCAGCCCTTCTGGGCTGGGAAAGGAGCTGCTCCTCAGGAGAAATGTCTTTTTAAAGCTCTTCTTGATTGCCAGGATACTGGTGCAACTCAGCAGCACAGACACAGCACAAGGACTTTAATTAACCTCTTGGGACTTTGGTGCTGTTTACATCAGACACAGTCCCTCAGAGTGTGCTCAAAAAACTTCTCAAGAACTCAAAATGAGATTGAAAGTCCAAAGTTTCTTTAACTTTTAATGGGTCCCTCTGAGGGACAGGACTGAGAAAGTTTCACCATATTCCAGTGTGAGCAGAACACTGCAGGCAGTGAGGACAGGTGGGCACAAACAAGGGAAAGGTGTCTCTGGTGCTGAACAAACCTGGATGTGTTTCTGGAATGCAAAGGGCCAAGGCCTGAGCCCCAGTCCCTGCCAAGGCACATCCTGTCCCTCCCTCCTTGCTCAGGGCTCTTCCCAGGCCACTGGGATGTGGGGATGTGCAATGCCAAGGGCAGCACCATGGGGCAGCCCCTGCCAGGCTGCTGAGCAGGGACAAGGAGGCCATGAGGCCCCAGGCCTGCAAGGGTCACTTGTCCCCTCCTCCTGGCTCAGGCCCAGGGCCAGCAGCCATGGCCAAAGTGCTGCAGGCCAAAGTTGGCTCTGTCAGGGCCTTGCAGCTGCTGCCCATCCCTGTGCCCTGTGCAGCCCAGGCTGTCCTACGGTGTCCATGCCCTGTGCCTCTGTCCCTGCAGGCTGTCGTCACCCCCGGCTGCCCCACCTGGCTGGGCCCTTCCTTTGCTGACAGCTCTGCGTCCTGCCTGCCTCTGCCTGGGCACACAGAGCCTTGGGCTGATCCAGACTCCATCTGAGAGTCCTGTTGCACCACAGCCCTTTGGGAAAGAAATTCCCTTCTCCTCCTGTCCGCTCTGGCCCTCCTCAGCAGCCTTTTGCATCAATTCTTTTTTTTTTTTTTTCCTCTGGCTGTTTTCTCTCATGTCAAAAGGATCCACCATCTCTGAAACCACCCTTCAATCCCACACTGGGCTCTCGTCCCCTGTCCTCAGTCTCCACTCCACTTAGCACAGAACTTCTCTGTCCCTGGATAGTGGTCATGTGCTTTTGGCCATGGACACCTGGACAAGAGGGACAGTCCTTTTTTATAGGAAGGAGACCACAGAACCTCAGAAATTTGAAGGCAGATGAGAGGCACTCACCAGAGGCCAAGGCAAGCCAGACTTGCTTTTCTTGGCAGCTTTTGACTGAAAGTAACCCTTGGATATATGGGGTGTTACTGGAGTTGGAATTCCATTTCAGCTGTGGGTGTCAGGACCAGAATGACAATTCTTCTCCACAGGAAGGGAAGGGCAGAGCTCCAGTGTTTCAAAGACTGATTAGAGGAGGCCCAAGGAGGCCAAGGCCAGCCAGACCTGTTTGTCTTGGCAGCTTTTGTTTTGGAGCAATCCTTGGATAGATAGAATTTGGGGGTCCAAATCCCAGTTTTTTCCATGGGTTTCTGGACAAGAAGGACAGTTCTTTTCCACAGGAAAGAAAGTACAGAGCCCCAGTGTTTCAAAGGCAGATGAGAGCTGGCCCTCAAGAAGCCAAGGGAACCTAGACAGTCCTGGCCTCTTTTGTCTGGGAGCTGTTCTTGGATAAAAGGAATTTTGGAGGCTGATTCCCAATTTTGGCCATTGACACCTGGACTTGAAAGATGTTTTTTTCCCATGGGAAGAGAAGCACGGCCCTACAGTGTTTTGAAGGCAGATGAGAAGTGGCCCCCAAAAGCCAAGGTCATCCAGAGCTGTCTGTCCTGGCAGGTTTCATATGGGAAAAATCCTGGTATAGGATCAAATTTGGAGGTAGAATCACGGGCTGTGAACCCGTGGAGAAGGACACTTCTTTCCCACAGGAAGGAATGCACGAACTCCAGGGTTTCAGGGGCAGATGAGAACCAACCCTCAACATGCCAAGGTCATCTGGACCAGTCAGGTGGGCCCCAGAGGCCAAGCCAACCAGACCTTTTCCATGTTCTTGTATCTGTGGGGCTCCTGCAGCATCACAATTGCCCCATGGTTCCTTGAGGCCCCATAGTACCACAACAGATCTTTGTTTCCATGAGGCCCAGCAATATCACAATGATCTCCTTGCCTCCACAGTGGCACAATGGCCCCTTGCTCCCATGAGACCTGGCAGTGTCAAAATGGTTTCCTTGGTTCCACAGGACTGCACAATGACACCAAGTCCTACTGGTTTCATGAGGTCGCAGAGTGTCACAATGGCCCCTTGGTTATTTTGGGCTCCCCAGGATCACAGTGGCTCCCTGGTTCCACAAGGCCTGGCTGTGTCCCACTGGTCCCTGGCTTCCATTGGGACCTGTAGTGTCACAATGGCCCCTTCCTTCCATGAGAACTGTCAGTGTCACAACGGTTGCCTTGGCTCTATGAGGCCCTGTGGTGTCACAATGGCTCCTTGGTTCAATGGAGACTCAGAGTGCCAGAGCGGTCTCATTGCTTCCATAAGGCTCTGCAGTGTCACAAAGTCTCCTTGGTTCCACAAGGCCCTGAAGAACCTCTTGATTAAACAAGGTCTCAAAGTGCCGGAATCCTCTCCAGGAGTCCATGAGGCCTTGCAGTGTCACAAGGGTACCTCGGTTCCATGAGGCCCTAAAGTATGGAATGGCCCCTTGATTCCATTTGGCCCCTCACTCTTACATGAGTTCTGAGTTCCACAGAGCCCTGTAGTGTCACAATGGTCTCCTTGGTTCCGTGGTGCCACACACTGCCACAATGACCTCTTCCTTCCATGAAGCTGTGTGATGTCACAATGGTCTCACTGGTTCCATGAGGCCCTGCAGTTCCAAAAAGGCCTTTCGGTGTCACAAGGCCTTGAAGTGACATAATAGCCTCAGCGGGCTCCCCTGCTGGTTCACAATGGCCTCCTTGGTTCCATGATGCCCCATCATGTAACAATGGTGCCCTTGGTTCCACTGAGTCAGAATGTCCCCGTGGTCTCACAGAGCCCCACAGTGTCACTACAATGCCCTTGATTCCATCAGGCCCTGCTGTGCTACAATGGCCCCTTGGTTCTACAAGGCCCTGCAGTGTCACAATGGCCACTTGGTTCCAGTGGGTCCTAAAGTGTCACAATGGTCTCCATGGTTCCACAAGACCCTGCAAGGTCACAATGGACTTTTGGTTCCATGAGCTTTCATACTGCCAACAACAGTCTCCCTGGTTCCTCAGTGTCACAAGGGACCCTTTGTTCCATGAGGTTCAGTGGTGTAACATGGACACCTTGATCCCATGAGGTTCTGTAGTGTCACAATGACTCCTTGGTTCTGCAGCCCTGCTGTGGAACAATGGACCCATAGTTCCATGAGATTCCGAGTGTCACCATGGTCTCTTTGGTTCCACAAGGCTCTGCTGTGCCACAATGGCCCCTTGGTTCCATGAGGTTCTGTACTGTACACAGATTCTCTTGGTGTGGGAGGACGGTTTGTAAAGAGAACAGAGACAGTGCTGAAGGCAATCTCGCCCCTGATAAACTGCAGCTGTACTAATTACCAGAGTGGGGACAGCCTTGGCCCTTAATAGATCACAGCTATGTCTAAAGAGAATGAGTGTTATAAAACAGTGGGTTAGCTGGTTGAGAGTCAGTTGTGGTCTGCTGGCTGTGCTGTGAGGAAGAAGCATCAAACAGGCATTTGAGGGACAGACAAGGTCAGGTGGTCATGCAAAGGACAGGAAAGAGTTAGCTGGTCCTGCAGAAGGAAGAGAGAAACAGTCAGAAGGCTGTGTGGAGCTGTCTGTGGGTAGGCAACAGAGAGAAAGGTGTGAGAGTTTTTAGATCATAAGGGACTGACACCTGCGTCAGTCATGACTCCACTGTCAACTGGTGCCCCCCACGAGGACCAGGCAACAATGAATGGTGACCCTGATGTGATCCTGGCAGACAACTACAGACCTAAGTGCAGTGAGATGGTGGAGCCCAGCCCAACTGATCCAGGCAAACCAAGAGCCTGAAGAACTGACCCAGGCAGACCAAGAGCCTGAAGAACTGAGCCAGGTAGATCAAGAACCTGAAGAGCAGAGCAGGCAAACCTGAGAGGAAAACAGGCTAACCTGAGAGCCTAAAAGCAACGTAGGCAGACCTGAGAGCCTAAGATGACTTATGAGACACCGACCCCAAGGTACGGCCGCAGGTTGCAGATCTTGGGGCGGCACGTGCCACTGTTGGCGGCAGCACGGTGTAGCTGGAAGGGGCGGCAGACCTCTGAGAGGCAGAGTCGGAGCTGCACAAAAGGAATGCAAGAAAATCTTGGAGTGACCAATTAAGGAAAAAAAAGCAAACGAACCCAAAAAAGGAGGTGTCCAAAGTCAAAGAGAAGAAACATTATGAAAATAAGTTTAGAACTGCACAAGGGGTTAAACAAGACAAGAGGGAGAGAAACAGCAAGCAGGGATGTTGCTTCAGCTGACAAAAGAACTGAAATTGCAGAAGACAAAAGCAAGCAAAATTGAAAAAGGAACAAGAGAATTGACTAAAGCAGCAGTGATAGTTAGGGACAGATTAGTTCTATTATTCAATTCAATGTGTTTATTTGCTGGTGAAACATACGAATTGTATTCAAAAGTTATTATTCCATAGGCATAAGTTCCATAGGCAGAGATATCAATAGGCATAAGTGCAAAAGCTAATAATCCATGTAAGAGAATGATGGTCTACACTGTTAAAATAAAAATAAACCAAAAGAAAAAAAAAGAAAGGTTTAACAATTATTGAGAAAAAAACCAGAAAAGGTTGTTAATGCCACTGTAAACTTTCACTCTGAGTCTACATTTCAAATAACACAGGTACCCCATCTGAACGAGGTTTTTTCCTCAGGAGAAATGTCTTTTGGAAACTTTTCTTGATTTCCAGGAGCTGCCTCTGTGCCAGGAACCTGGCCCAGCTCAGCAGCACAGACACAGCACAAGGACTTTAATGACCCTCCCATGGGTTTGTTGTTGTTGACATCAGACTCAGTCCCTGAGAGTGTGTTCAAAAAACTTCTCAAAAACTCCATATGAGATTGAAACTCCAAAGTTTCTTGAAGTTTAAATGGATCCCACTGAGCGACACGACTGAGAAAGTGTCCCCAGGTTCCAGGCTGAGCAGAACACTGCAGGCAGTGATGACAAGTGGGGACAAACAAGGCAAAGGTGTCTCTGATGCTGAGCAAACCTGGATGTGTTTCAGGAATGCAAAGGGCCAAGGCCTGAGCCCCAGCCCCTGCCAAGGCACATCCTGTCCCTCCCTCCTTGCTCAGGGCTCTTCCTGGGCCACTGGGATGTGGGGCTGTGCAATGCCAAGGGCAGCACCATGGGGCAGCCCATGCCAGGCTGCTGAGCAGGGACAAGGAGGCCATGAGGCCCCAGGCCTGCAAGGGTCACTTGTCCCCTCCTCCTGGCTCAGGCCCAGGGCCAGCAGCCATGGCCAAAGTGCTGCAGGCCAAAGTTGGCTCTGTCAGGGCCTTGCAGCTGCTGCCCATCCCTGTGCCCTGTGCAGCCCAGGCTGTCCTACGGTGTCCATGCCCTGTGCCTCTGTCCCTGCAGGCTGTCGTCACCCCCGGCTGCCCCACCTGGCTGGGCCCTTCCTTTGCTGACAGCTCTGCGTCCTGCCTGCCTCTGCCTGGGCACACAGAGCCTTGGCCTTGAGACCAAAAGGGTTCATTCCATTTTTCCTGTGCCTGTGAACTTTTAGCACAGGAACAAGGCATGCAGGGCCTGCTTTGCCAGCAAGGATGGTTGGAAGAGAAGAAGACATCTGGCTCAAGACTGCAGTGATAGAAAAAACAAGGACTGAATCTGGAAACTTGGAGTGGGTTTTATGGTGATGGCTAAATTGTAATACACATGTAGTGACTGTATATAAGTAACACTTTTAGAATCACATGTCCATGTAAGGTCATGAGTTACCACACATAGGACCTCAGGCCTGAATAAATGATGCCCTCTTAAACACCAAATCATTGTTAATGAGTCTTATTCTGGTATTTTGGACCTCGGTGACAGCAGAGGCTCACAGAACCAAGGAGTCAGCTGTGACCCCTTGGAACCTCATGGAACAAAGGGTCCATTGTGATGCAGTGGAACCCCATGGAACCAAAGGTCCATTGTATCAGAGCAGGGCCTCATGGAACCAAGGAGACCATTGCTGGCAGTATGGAAGCTCATGGGATCGTTGGGAAGGTGTGAGGCTGCATGGAACCAATGGTCCATTGTGACACTGCAGAACCTTCTGGAATCAAGGTGATCATGGTCTGCTATGGAACCTCATGGAACAAAGGATCCATGGTGACACTGCAGAACTCAGACCATTGTTGACTGTGCAAAAGCTCATGGAGCCAGAAGTCCATTGTGACCCAGTAAGGCCTGATTGAACCAAGGGTGCACTGTGGCTCTGTAGGGCTTCACAGAACCAAGGAGAACATTTGGACACTGTGGGGCCTCATGGAACCACCTGCCACTGTGACACAGTGGGGCCACATGGAGCCAAGGGGCCATTGTGACACTCTGGGGCCCTGTGGAACCAAGGGGACCACAGTGACACTGTGGTACTCCCTGGAACAAAGGGGCCACTCTGATTCTGCTTTGCCTCATGGAACCAAGGGGCCACTACCACACTGCAGGGCCTCGTCAAACCAAGGCAGCCTTGTGACATCGCAGGCCCCCTTGGATCCAAGGGTATATTGGGATACTGTGGGGCCTTGTGGAACAGTGGAGGCCATTGT
Organism: Phylloscopus whistleri; assembly: GCA_017589585.1. Classification (NCBI taxonomy): domain Eukaryota; kingdom Metazoa; phylum Chordata; class Aves; order Passeriformes; family Phylloscopidae; genus Phylloscopus; species Phylloscopus whistleri. The sequence continues at coordinate 21,059 of JADMLD010001445.1, forward strand.
GACCCTTCAGAACTCACAGGAACCAAGGAGACCTTTGTGATACTGCAGGGCCTCATGGACCCATGGAGACCATTATGACACATGGGGCCTCGTGGAACCAAAGCACCATTGTGGCAGTGCAGGTCCTCATGGAACCAAGGGCACAGTAGTGACACTCTGGGGCTCCAAGGGACCAAGGGGGAATTCTTATAGTGCAGAACCAAGGAGACCATTGTGATACCGTGGGGCATCATGGAACCACGGGTCCATCGTGACACAGCATGGCCACATGAAACCACAGAGGCCATTTTTACACTTGGAGGCCTTGTGAAACCAAAGGGCCACTGTGGCACTTTGCATCCCCATGGAACCAAGGAGTCCATTGTGAGATTGCAAGGCCTCATGGAACCAAGGAGTCCATTGTGACACTGTGAGGTCCTGTTGGGCCAAAGGGCAATTGTGGCACTGTGTGGCACCGTTGAACCAAGGAGACAAATGTGACAATGCAGGGCCTCATGGAACTGAGGATTCATGGAACGTTGTGGGACTCATGGAACCAAAGGTTCATTGTGACATTGTGGGGCCTCATGGAATCCTGGAGACCATTGTGACACTGCAGCGCCTCACTGAACTGAGGGTCCATTGTGACACTACAGTGCCAAGGAGACCCCTGTGACACTGAAGGCCTCATGGAAGCAAGGGGGGACAATTGTGACACTACGGGGCCCAATGGAAGCAAGGGGCCAGTGTGACAGAGCTGGGCCTCATGCAGCCAAGGGGCCATTGTGATACTGTGGTACCAAGGAGACCCCTGTGACACTGAAGGCCTCATGGAAGCAAGGGGGGACAACTGGGGTGTTACAGGGCCCAATGGGTACAAGGGGCCAGTATGACAGAGCTGGCCTTGTGCAGCCAAGGGGCCATTGTGATCCTGAGAAGCCCAAAAGAACCAAGGGGCCACTGTGACACTCTGTGGCATTGTGGAACCACAGGGCCATTGTGATCCTGCAGGGCACTGTGGATCCATGGAGACCACTGTGATATTGCAAGGCCCCATGGTAATGTTGAGACCATGGTGACACTGCACGGCCCCACAGAACCAAAGGGCCATTGTGACCCTGCTGGGCCTCATGGAACCAAGGGGAGAGGGAACAGGTCTGGCTGGTTTGGACTCCCAGGGGCCACCTCACAGGTCCAGCTGATCTTGGAATGCTGAGGGCTGCCTCTCATCAGACCCTGGAGCACTGGGGCTCTGTGCTTTCCTTCCTGTGGAAAAGAACCATCTGTCTATCCAGGTGCCCATGGCCAAAATTGAAACTCCCCCTGAAAAATTCCCTCTATGCAAGGGTTCTCCCAGACAAAAGCTGACAGGACAGAGAGCTCTGGCTGGCCTTGGCCTCTGCTGGTCACCTCTCATCTCAAGGAAGCCCTGAGGAAAGGATTTGAACAGGTTTGACTGCTGGAACATCAATGAGTCTCTCATCCTCTGAAAAACTCAGATGCTCTTCTGATCATGTGTGTCCTCTTTTTCTCATTGTGTATTTTGCATCAAATATTACTTTTAGCTAAAAAAAAAAAAATTTTATCACTCTTCCAGTGTTATCTGACAAAAAACACCTCCTCTACAATATGGATCCAGGCATGCTGTAGAAGCAAACACGAAGAAGAATCCAGCAGGAATTCTTTGTCTCTGCTCCCATCTCTCCCGTCTCCTCTGGAGCTGGAGGTGCAGCCCCAGCACTTGGGAGGGCTCCAGGGCTCACAAGCTCAGCTCCCATACAGAGAACTTGTGGACCCTGGGGTGCTTTTCTTGGCCCCTGCACGCTCACCCAGGCTGAGATGGACACTGATGGTGTCTCTGCCAGGCTCTCTCAGCCCAGCCCAGTTCCCTGCAAGCTCTGCCAGCTGCTCTGAGCTCTCGGCAGCACCAAGGGCCTCTCCCCAGCACAGCCCAGCCGGCTCTGGCCCCACAGCTCTGCTCAGGGCAGGCTGCTCTGGGCAGGGGCCCCACGGCCTCAGCCCCTGGCAAGGGCACAGCAGCAGCTGCAGCTCCCACAGGGCTCAGCCCCAGCCATGGGCAAGGTGCTGGCCCAAGGGAAAACCAGGCTCCCTGGGTGCCCTGCTCCCCTCTCCCTCAGCTCCTGAGAGCTCTGCAGCCCCTGCTGCCATCCCATCTGCCCAGGCCAGCACAACAGCCCTGGCCTTGGGGCCCTCCAGAGCTGCTCCTGCTGCAGGCCCAGGGCTCATCCCAAAGCTGGGGCAGCCAGAAAACTGTGCCCATTTCTGTTCATTGCTGCTCTGATGGGGATGGATCCGCAGCCCCTTGGAGGTTGCTGGTGAATTTTACTTTTCCAGAGGCCTCTTCTTTCTTGAGCTCTTCAGTTCAGGAATTCAGTGAGCAAAGCTCATAAACATTTGTTCAAAACATCGGAACAAGAAAATCCCCTGGGAAAAAAATTAAGTTTTCAATTCTTCTGTGGTTTATTATACATATTTCAGAAGACCAAAAAACTTCTCAAGAACTCAAAATGAGATTGAAACACTGAAGTTTCTTGAAGTTTTAATGGATCCCAGTGAGGGACATGACTGAGAAAATGTCCCCGGGTTCCAGGCTGAGCAGAACACTGCAGGCAGTGATGACAGGTGGGCACAAACAAGGCAAAGGTATCTCTGGTGCTGAGCAAACCTGGATGTGTTTCAGGAATGCAAAGGGCCAAGGCCTGAGCCCCAGCCCCTGCCAAGGCACATCCTGTCCCTCCCTCCTTGCTCAGGGCTCTTCCCAGCCCACTGGGATGTGGGGATGTGCAATGCCAAGGGCAGCACCATGGGGCAGCCCCTGGCAGGCTGCTGAGCAGGGACAAGGAGGCCAGGAGGCCCCAGGCCTGCAAGGGTCACTTGTCCCCTCCTCCTGGCTCAGGCCCAGGGCCAGCAGCCATGGCCAAAGTACTGCAGGCCAAAGTTGGCTCTGGCAGGGCCTTGCAGCTGCTGCCCATCCCTGTGCCCTGTGCAGCCCAGGCTGTCCTACGGTGTCCATGCCCTGTGCCTCTGTCCCTGCAGGCTGTCGTCACCCCCGGCTGCCCCACCTGGCTGGGCCCTTCCTTTGCTGACAGCTCTGCGTCCTGCCTGCCTCTGCCTGGGCACACAGAGCCTTGGGCTGACCCAGACTCCTTCTGGGGGACATGTTGCACCACGGCCCTGCCTGGGCAAGAAATTTCCGTCTCCTCTTGTCCACTCTGGCCCTCCTCAGCAGCCCTTTGAATTAATTTTTTTTTTTTTTTTTTTTTTTTTTTTACTCTAGCTGTTTTCTACCATGTCATGAGGATTTACAATCTTTGAAACCACCCTTGAGTCCCACTCAGTGCTCTCCTCCCCTGTCCCGTCTCCAGTCCACTGAGCAAAGAGCTCCTCTGTGCCTGTATTGTGGTCATGTGCTTGAGGCCATGGGTGCCTGGACAAGAGGGACAGTCCTTTTTTATAGGAAGGAAACTACAGAACCTCAGGATTTTGAAAGCAGATGAGAGGCACTCACCAGAGGCCAAGGCAAGCCAGACCTGTCTGTCTGTCCTTGCAGCTTTTGTCTGGGAGCAATCCTTGGATAGATGGAATTTGGGGGGCCAAATCCCAGTTTTGTCCATGAGTGTCTGGACAAGAAGGACAGTTCTTTTCCATAGGAAGGAAACTACAGACCCCCAGTGCTCCAAAGGTAGATGAGGATGAGAGCTGACCCTCAAGAAGCCAAGGGAACCTAGACAGTCCTGGCCTCTTTTGTTTGGGAGCTATTCTTTGATAAAAGGAATTTTGGAGGCAGATTCCCAGTTTTGGTTATTGACACCTGGACTTGAAAGATTTTTTTTTTCCATGGGAAGAGAAGCACGGCCCTGCAGTGTTTGGAAGGGAGATAAGAAGTGGCCCCCAAAAGCCAAGGTCATCCAGAGCTGTCTGTGCTGGCAGGTTTTATATGGGAACAATCCTGGGATAGGATGAAATTTGGAGGTAGAATCATGGGCTGTGAACCCGTGGAGGAGAAGGACACTTCTTTCCCACAGGAAGGAATGCACAGAACTCCAGGGTTTGAGGGGCAGATGAGAAGCAACCTTCAACATGCCAAGGTCATCTGGACCGGTCAGGTGGGCCACAGAGGCCAAGCCAGCCAGACCTTTTCCATGTTCTTGGATCACTGGTGCTCCTGCAGCATCACAATTGCCCCATGGTTCCTTGAGGCCCCATAGTATCACAACAAATCTGTGTTTCCATGAGGCCCAGCAGTATCACAATGATCTCCTTGCCTCCACAGTGGCACAATGGCCCCTTGCTTCCATGAGACCTGGCAGTGTCAAAACGGTTCCCTTGGTTCCACAGGACTGCACGATGACACAATGTCCCACTGGTTCCATGAGGTCGCAGAGTGTCACAATGGCCCCTTGGTTTTTTTGGGCTCCCCAGGATCACAGTGGCTCCTTGGTTCCACAAGGCCTGGCTGTGTCACACTGGGCCCTGGCTTCCATTGGGACCTGTAGTGTCACAATGGCCCCTTCCTTCCATGAGAACTGTCAGTGTCACAGTGGTTGCCTTGGCTCTATGAGGCCCTGTGGTGTCACAATGGCCACTTGGTTCCAGAAGGCCCTGAAGAGCCTCTTGATTCAACGAGGTCTCAAAGTGCCAGAATCCTCTCCAGGAGTCCATGAGGCCCCACAGTGTCACAAGGGCACCTTGGTTCCATGAGGCCCTGAAGTACGGAATGGCCCCTTGATTCCACTGGGCCCCTCACTGTTACATGAGTTCTTAGTTCCTTGGAGCCCTGTAGTGTCACAATGGTCTCCTTGGTTCCGTGGTGCCACACACTGCCACAATGGCCCCTCGGTTCTACAAGGCCCCAGAGTGTCACAATGGCCCCTTGCTCCCGTGAGGCTGTGTGATGTCACAATGGTCTCACTGGTTCCATGAGGCCCTGCAGTTCCAAAAAGGCCTTTCGGTGTCACAAGGCCTTGAAGTGACATAATAGCCTCAGTGGGCTCCCCTGCTGGTTCACAATGGCCTCCTTGGTTCCATGATGCCCCATCGTGTAACAATGGTGCCCTTGGTTCCACTGAGTCAGAATGTCCCCGTGGTCTCCCACAGCCCCACAGTGTCACTACAATGCCCTTGATTCCATCAGGCCCTGCTGTGCTACAATGGCCCCTTGGTTATACAAGGCCCTGCAGTGTCACAATGGCCACTTGGTTCCAGTGGGTCCTAAAGTGTCACAATGGTCTCCATGGTTCCACAAGACCCTGCAAGGTCACAATGGACTTTTGGTTCCATGAGCTTTCATACTGCCAACAACAGTCTCCCTGGTTCCTCAGTGTCACAAGGGACCCTTTGTTCCATGAGGTTCAGTGGTGTAACATGGACACCTTGATCCCATGAGGTTCTGTAGTGTCACAATGACTCCTTGGTTCTGCAGCCCTGCTGTGGAACAATGGACCCATAGTTCCATGAGATTCCGAGTGTCACCATGGTCTCTTTGGTTCCACAAGGCTCTGCTGTGCCACAATGGCCCCTTGGTTCCATGAGGTTCTGTACTGTACACAGATTCTCCTTGGTGTGGGAGGACGGTTTGTAAAGAGAACAGAGACAGTGCTGAAGGCAATCTCGCCCCTGATAAACTGCAGCTGTACTAATTACCAGAGTGGGGACAGCCTTGCCCTTAATTGATCACAGCTATGTCTAAAGAGAATGAGTGTTATAAAACAGTGGGTTAGCTGGTTGAGAGTCAGTTGTGGTCTGCTGGCTGTGCTGTGAGGAAGAAGCATCAAACAGGCATTTGAGGGACAGACAAGGTCAGGTGGTCATGCAAAGGACAGGAAAGAGTTAGCTGGTCCTGCAGAAGGAAGAGAGAAACAGTCAGAAGGCTGTGTGGAGCTGTCTGTGGGTAGGCAACAGAGAGAAAGGTGTGAGAGTTTTTAGATCATAAGGGACTGACACCTGCGTCAGTCATGACTCCACTGTCAACTGGTGCCCCCCACGAGGACCAGGCAACAATGAATGGTGACCCTGATGTGATCCTGGCAGACAACTACAGACCTAAGTGCAGTGAGATGGTGGAGCCCAGCCCAACTGAGCCAGGCAGACCAAGAGCCTGAAGAACTGACCCAGGCAGACCAAGAGCCTGAAGAACTGAGCCAGGTAGATCAAGAACCTGAAGAGCAGAGCAGGCAAACCTGAGAGGAAAACAGGCTAACCTGAGAGCCTAAAAGCAACGTAGGCAGACCTGAGAGCCTAAGATGACTTATGAGACACCGACCCCAAGGTATGGCCGCAGGTTGCAGATCCTGGGGTGGCACGTGCCACTGTTGGCGGCAGCACGGTGTAGCTGGAAGGGGCGGCAGACCTCTGAGAGGCAGAGTCGGAGCTGCACAAAAGGAATGCAAGAAAATCTTGGAGTGACCAATTAAGGAAAAAAAAGCAAACGAACCCAAAAAAGGAGGTGTCCAAAGTCAAAGAGAAGAAACATTATGAAAATAAGTTTAGAACTGCACAAGGGGTTAAACAAGACAAGAGGGAGAGAAACAGCAAGCAGGGATGTTGCTTCAGCTGACAAAAGAACTGAAATTGCAGAAGACAAAAGCAAGCAAAATTGAAAAAGGAACAAGAGAATTGACTAAAGCAGCAGTGGGAGTTAGGGACAGATTAGTTCTATTATTCAATTCAATGTGTTTATTTGCTGGTGAAACATACGAATTGTATTCAAAAGTTATTATTCCATAGGCATAAGTTCCATAGGCAGAGATATCAATAGGCATAAGTGCAAAAGCTAATAATCCATGTAAGAGAATGATGGTCTACACTGTTAAAATAAAAATAAACCAAAAGAAAAAAAAAGAAAGGTTTAACAATTATTGAGAAAAAAACCAGAAAAGGTTGTTAATGCCACTGTAAACTTTCACTCTGAGTCTACATTTCAAATAACACAGGTACCCCATCTGAACGAGGTTTTTTCCTCAGGAGAAATGTCTTTTGGAAACTTTTCTTGATTTCCAGGAGCTGCCTCTGTGCCAGGAACCTGGCCCAGCTCAGCAGCACAGACACAGCACAAGGACTTTAATGACCCTCCCATGGGTTTGTTGTTGTTGACATCAGACTCAGTCCCTGAGAGTGTGTTCAAAAAACTTCTCAAAAACTCCATATGAGATTGAAACTCCAAAGTTTCTTGAAGTTTAAATGGATCCCACTGAGCGACACGACTGAGAAAGTGTCCCCAGGTTCAAGGTAGAGCAGAACACTGCAGGCAGTGATGACAAGTGGGGACAAACAAGGCAAAGGTGTCTCTGATGCTGAGCAAACCTGGATGTGTTTCAGGAATGCAAAGGGCCAAGGCCTGAGCCCCAGCCCCTGCCAAGGCACATCCTGTCCCTCCCTCCTTGCTCAGGGCTCTTCCTGGGCCACTGGGATGTGGGGATGTGCAATGCCAAGGGCAGCACCATGGGGCAGCCCCTGCCAGGCTGCTGAGCAGGGACAAGGAGGCCATGAGGCCCCAGGCCTGCAAGGGTCACTTGTCCCCTCCTCCTGGCTCAGGCCCAGGGCCAGCAGCCATGGCCAAAGTGCTGCAGGCCAAAGTTGGCTCTGTCAGGGCCTTGCAGCTGCTGCCCATCCCTGTGCCCTGTGCAGCCCAGGCTGTCCTACGGTGTCCATGCCCTGTGCCTCTGTCCCTGCAGGCTGTCGTCACCCCCGGCTGCCCCACCTGGCTGGGCCCTTCCTTTGCTGACAGCTCTGCGTCCTGCCTGCCTCTGCCTGGGCACACAGAGCCTTGGGCTGGATACCAAAAGGGTTCATTCCATTTTTACTGTGCCTGTGAACTTTTAGCACAGGAACAAGGCATGCAGGGCCTGCTTTGCCAGCAAGGATGGTTGGAAGAGAAGAAGACATCTGGCTCAAGACTGCAGTGATAGAAAAAACAAGGAGTGAATCTGGAAACTTGGAGTGGGTTTTATGGTGATGGCTAAATTGTAATACACATGTAGTGACTGTATATAAGTAACACTTTTAGAATCACATGTCCATGTAAGGTCATGAGTTACCACACATAGGACCTCAGGCCTGAATAAATGATGCCCTCTTAAACACCAAATCATTGTTAATGAGTCTTATTCTGGTATTTTGGACCTTGGTGACAGCAGAGGCTCACAGAACCAAGGAGTCAGCTGTGACCCCTTGGAACCTCATGGAACAAAGGGTCCATTGTGATGCAGTGGAACCCCATGGAACCAAAGGTCCATTGTATCAGAGCAGGGCCTCATGGAACCAAGGAGACCATTGCTGGCAGTATGGAAGCTCATGGGATCGTTGGGAAGGTGTGAGGCTGCATGGAACCAATGGTCCATTGTGACACTGCAGAACCTTCTGGAATCAAGGTGATCATGGTCTGCTATGGAACCTCATGGAACAAAGGATCCATGGTGACACTGCAGAACTCAGACCATTGTTGACTGTGCAAAAGCTCATGGAGCCAGAAGTCCATTGTGACCCAGTAAGGCCTGATTGAACCAAGGGTGCACTGTGGCTCTGTAGGGCTTCACAGAACCAAGGAGAACATTTGGACACTGTGGGGCCTCATGGAACCACCTGCCACTGTGACACAGTGGGGCCACATGGAGCCAAGGGGCCATTGTGACACTCTGGGGCCCTGTGGAACCAAGGGGACCACAGTGACACTGTGGTACTCCCTGGAACAAAGGGGCCACTCTGATTCTGCTTTGCCTCATGGAACCAAGGGGCCACTACCACACTGCAGGGCCTCGTCAAACCAAGGCAGCCTTGTGACATCGCAGGCCCCCTTGGATCCAAGGGTATATTGGGATACTGTGGGGCCTTGTGGAACAGTGGAGGCCATTGTGACCCTTCAGAACTCACAGGAACCAAGGAGACCTTTGTGATACTGCAGGGCCTCATGGACCCATGGAGACCATTATGACACATGGGGCCTCGTGGAACCAAAGCACCATTGTGGCAGTGCAGGTCCTCATGGAACCAAGGGCACAGTAGTGACACTCTGGGGCTCCAAGGGACCAAGGGGGAATTCTTATAGTGCAGAACCAAGGAGACCATTGTGATACCGTGGGGCATCATGGAACCACGGGTCCATCGTGACACAGCATGGCCACATGAAACCACAGAGGCCATTTTTACACTTGGAGGCCTTGTGAAACCAAAGGGCCACTGTGGCACTTTGCATCCCCATGGAACCAAGGAGTCCATTGTGAGATTGCAAGGCCTCATGGAACCAAGGAGTCCATTGTGACACTGTGAGGTCCTGTTGGGCCAAAGGGCAATTGTGGCACTGTGTGGCACCGTTGAACCAAGGAGACAAATGTGACAATGCAGGGCCTCATGGAACTGAGGATTCATGGAACGTTGTGGGACTCATGGAACCAAAGGTTCATTGTGACATTGTGGGGCCTCATGGAATCCTGGAGACCATTGTGACACTGCAGCGCCTCACTGAACTGAGGGTCCATTGTGACACTACAGTGCCAAGGAGACCCCTGTGACACTGAAGGCCTCATGGAAGCAAGGGGGGACAATTGTGACACTACGGGGCCCAATGGAAGCAAGGGGCCAGTGTGACAGAGCTGGGCCTCATGCAGCCAAGGGGCCATTGTGATACTGTGGTACCAAGGAGACCCCTGTGACACTGAAGGCCTCATGGAAGCAAGGGGGGACAACTGGGGTGTTACAGGGCCCAATGGGTACAAGGGGCCAGTATGACAGAGCTGGCCTTGTGCAGCCAAGGGGCCATTGTGATCCTGAGAAGCCCAAAAGAACCAAGGGGCCACTGTGACACTCTGTGGCATTGTGGAACCACAGGGCCATTGTGATCCTGCAGGGCACTGTGGATCCATGGAGACCATTGTGATATTGCAAGGCCCCATGGTAATGTTGAGACCATGGTGACACTGCACGGCCCCACAGAACCAAAGGGCCATTGTGACCCTGCTGGGCCTCATGGAACCAAGGGGAGAGGGAACAGGTCTGGCTGGTTTGGCCTCCCAGGGGCCACCTCACAGGTCCAGCTGATCTTGGAATGCTGAGGGCTGCCTCTCATCAGACCCTGGAGCACTGGGGCTCTGTGCTTTCCTTCCTGTGGAAAAGAACCATCTGTCTATCCAGGTGCCCATGGCCAAAATTGAAACTCCCCCTGAAAAATTCCCTCTATGCAAGGGTTCTCCCAGACAAAAGCTGACAGGACAGAGAGCTCTGGCTGGCCTTGGCCTCTGCTGGTCACCTCTCATCTCAAGGAAGCCCTGAGGAAAGGATTTGAACAGGTTTGACTGCTGGAACATCAATGAGTCTCTCATCCTCTGAAAAACTCAGATGCTCTTCTGATCATGTGTGTCCTCTTTTTCTCATTGTGTATTTTGCATCAAATATTACTTTTAGCTAAAAAAAAAAAAATTTTTATCACTCTTCCAGTGTTATCTGACAAAAAACACCTCCTCTACAATATGGATCCAGGCATGCTGTATAAGCAAACACGAAGAAGAATCCAGCAGGAATTCTTTGTCTCTGCTCCCATCTGTCCCATCTCCTCTGGAGCTGGAGGTGCAGCCCCAGCACTTGGGAGGGCTCCAGGGCTCACAAGCTCAGCTCCCATACAGAGAACTTGTGGACCCTGGGGTGCTTTTCTTGGCCCCTGCACGCTCACCCAGGCTGAGATGGACACTGATGGTGTCTCTGCCAGGCTCTCTCAGCCCAGCCCAGCTCCCTGCAAGCTCTGCCAGCTGCCCTGAGCTCTCGGCAGCACCAAGGGCCTCTCCCCAGCACAGCCCAGCCGGCTCTGGCCCCACAGCTCTGCTCAGGGCAGGCTGCTCTGGGCAGGGGCCCCACAGCCTCAGCCCCTGGCAAGGGCACAGCAGCAGCTGCAGCTCCCACAGGGCTCAGCCCCAGCCATGGGCAAGGTGCTGGCCCAAGGGAAAACCAGGCTCCCTGGGTGCCCTGCTCCCCTCTCCCTGAGCTCCTGAGAGCTCTGCAGCCCCTGCTGCCATCCCATCTGCCCAGGCCAGCACAACAGCCCCGGCCTTGGGGCCCTCCAGAGCTGCTCCTGCTGCAGGCCCAGGGCTCATCCCAAAGCTGGGGCAGCCAGAAAACTGTGCCCATTTCTGTTCATTCCTGCTCTGATGAGGATGGATCCACAGCCCCTTGGAGGTTGCTGGTGAATTTTACTTTTCCAGAGGCCTCTTCTTTCTTGAGCTCTTCAGTTCAGGAATTCAGTGAGCAAAGCTCATAAACATTTGTTCAAAACATCGGAACAAGAAAATCCCCTGGGAAAAAAATTAAGTTTTCAATTCTTCTGTGGTTTATTATACATATTTCAGAAGACCAAAAAACTTCTCAAGAACTCAAAATGAGATTGAAACACTGAAGTTTCTTGAAGTTTTAATGGATCCCAGTGAGGGACATGACTGAGAAAATGTCCCCGGGTTCCAGGCTGAGCAGAACACTGCAGGCAGTGATGACAGGTGGGCACAAACAAGGCAAAGGTATCTCTGGTGCTGAGCAAACCTGGATGTGTTTCAGGAATGCAAAGGGCCAAGGCCTGAGCCCCAGCCCCTGCCAAGGCACATCCTGTCCCTCCCTCCTTGCTCAGGGCTCTTCCCAGCCCACTGGGATGTGGGGATGTGCAATGCCAAGGGCAGCACCATGGGGCAGCCCCTGCCAGGCTGCTGAGCAGGGACAAGGAGGCCAGGAGGCCCCAGGCCTGCAAGGGTCACTTGTCCCCTCCTCCTGGCTCAGGCCCAGGGCCAGCAGCCATGGCCCAAGTGCTGCAGGCCAAAGTTGGCTCTGTCAGGGCCTTGCAGCTGCTGCCCATCCCTGTGCCCTGTGCAGCCCAGGCTGTCCTACGCTGTCCATGCCCTGTGCCTCTGTCCCTGCAGGCTGTCGTCACCCCCGGCTGCCCCACCTGGCTGGGCCCTTCCTTTGCTGACAGCTCTGCGTCCTGCCTGCCTCTGCCTGGGCACACAGAGCCTTGGGCTGACCCAGACTCCTTCTGGGGGACATGTTGCACCACGGCCCTGCCTGGGCGAGAAATTTCCTTCTCCTCTTGTCCACTCTGGCCCTCCTCAGCAGCCCTTTGAATTAATTTTTTTTTTTTTTTTTTTTTTTTTTTACTCTAGCTGTTTTCTACCATGTCATGAGGATTTACAATCTTTGAAACCACCCTTGAGTCCCACTCAGTGCTCTCCTCCCCTGTCCCGTCTCCAGTCCACTGAGCAAAGAGCTCCTCTGTGCCTGTATTGTGGTCATGTGCTTGAGGCCATGGGTGCCTGGACAAGAGGGACAGTCCTTTTTTATAGGAAGGAAACTACAGAACCTCAGGATTTTGAAAGCAGATGAGAGGCACTCACCAGAGGCCAAGGCAAGCCAGACCTGTCTGTCTGTCCTTGCAGCTTTTGTCTGGGAGCAATCCTTGGATAGATGGAATTTGGGGGGCCAAATCCCAGTTTTGTCCATGAGTGTCTGGACAAGAAGGACAGTTCTTTTCCATAGGAAGGAAACTACAGACCCCCAGTGCTCCAAAGGTAGATGAGGATGAGAGCTGACCCTCAAGAAGCCAAGGGAACCTAGACAGTCCTGGCCTCTTTTGTTTGGGAGCTATTCTTTGATAAAAGGAATTTTGGAGGCAGATTCCCAGTTTTGGTTATTGACACCTGGACTTGAAAGATTTTTTTTTTCCATGGGAAGAGAAGCACGGCCCTGCAGTGTTTGGAAGGGAGATAAGAAGTGGCCCCCAAAAGCCAAGGTCATCCAGAGCTGTCTGTGCTGGCAGGTTTTATATGGGAACAATCCTGGGATAGGATGAAATTTGGAGGTAGAATCATGGGCTGTGAACCCGTGGAGGAGAAGGACACTTCTTTCCCACAGGAAGGAATGCACAGAACTCCAGGGTTTGAGGGGCAGATGAGAAGCAACCTTCAACATGCCAAGGTCATCTGGACCGGTCAGGTGGGCCACAGAGGCCAAGCCAGCCAGACCTTTTCCATGTTCTTGGATCACTGGTGCTCCTGCAGCATCACAATTGCCCCATGGTTCCTTGAGGCCCCATAGTATCACAACAAATCTGTGTTTCCATGAGGCCCAGCAGTATCACAATGATCTCCTTGCCTCCACAGTGGCACAATGGCCCCTTGCTTCCATGAGACCTGGCAGTGTCAAAACGGTTCCCTTGGTTCCACAGGACTGCACGATGACACAATGTCCCACTGGTTCCATGAGGTCGCAGAGTGTCACAATGGCCCCTTGGTTTTTTTGGGCTCCCCAGGATCACAGTGGCTCCTTGGTTCCACAAGGCCTGGCTGTGTCACACTGGGCCCTGGCTTCCATTGGGACCTGTAGTGTCACAATGGCCCCTTCCTTCCATGAGAACTGTCAGTGTCACAGTGGTTGCCTTGGCTCTATGAGGCCCTGTGGTGTCACAATGGCCACTTGGTTCCAGAAGGCCCTGAAGAGCCTCTTGATTCAACGAGGTCTCAAAGTGCCAGAATCCTCTCCAGGAGTCCATGAGGCCCCACAGTGTCACAAGGGCACCTTGGTTCCATGAGGCCCTGAAGTATGGAATGGCCCCTTGATTCCACTGGGCCCCTCACTGTTACATGAGTTCTTAGTTCCTTGGAGCCCTGTAGTGTCACAATGGTCTCCGTGGTTCCGTGGTGCCACACACTGCCACAATGGCCCCTCGGTTCTACAAGGCCCCAGAGTGTCACAACGGCCCCTTGCTCCCGTGAGGCTGTGTGATGTCACAATGGTCTCACTGGTTCCATGAGGCCCTGCAGTTCCAAAAAGGCCTTTCGGTGTCACAAGGCCTTGAAGTGACATAATAGCCTCAGGGGGTTCCCATACTGGTTCACAATGGCCTCCTTGGTTCCATGATGCCCCATCGTGTAACAATGGTGCCCTTGGTTCCACTGAGTCAGAATGTCCCCGTGGTCTCACAGAGCCCCACAGTGTCACTACAATGCCCTTGATTCCATCAGGCCCTGCTGTGCTACAATGGCCCCTTGGTTCTACAAGGCCCTGCAGTGTCACAATGGCCACTTGGTTCCAGTGGGTCCTAAAGTGTCACAATGGTCTCCATGGTTCCACAAGACCCTGCAAGGTCACAATGGACTTTTGGTTCCATGAGCTTTCATACTGCCAACAACAGTCTCCCTGGTTCCTCAGTGTCACAAGGGACCCTTTGTTCCATGAGGTTCAGTGGTGTAACATGGACACCTTGATCCCATGAGGTTCTGTAGTGTCACAATGACTCCTTGGTTCTGCAGCCCTGCTGTGGAACAATGGACCCATAGTTCCATGAGATTCCGACTGTCACCATGGTCTCTTTGGTTCCACAAGGCTCTGCTGTGCCACAATGGCCCCTTGGTTCCATGAGGTTCTGTACTGTACACAGATTCTTCTTGGTGTGGGAGGACGGTTTGTAAAGAGAACAGAGACAGTGCTGAAGGCAATCTCGCCCCTGATAAACTGCAGCTGTACTAATTACCAAGAGTGGGGACAGCCTTGCCCTTAATTGATCACAGCTATGTCTAAAGAGAATGAGTGTTATAAAACAGTGGGTTAGCTGGTTGAGAGTCAGTTGTGGTCTGCTGGCTGTGCTGTGAGGAAGAAGCATCAAACAGGCATTTGAGGGACAGACAAGGTCAGGTGGTCATGCAAAGGACAGGAAAGAGTTAGCTGGTCCTGCAGAAGGAAGAGAGAAACAGTCAGAAGGCTGTGTGGAGCTGTCTGTGGGTAGGCAACAGAGAGAAAGGTGTGAGAGTTTTTAGATCATAAGGGACTGACACCTGCGTCAGTCATGACTCCACTGTCAACTGGTGCCCCCCACGAGGACCAGGCAACAATGAATGGTGACCCTGATGTGATCCTGGCAGACAACTACAGACCTAAGTGCAGTGAGATGGTGGAGCCCAGCCCAACTGAGCCAGGCAGACCAAGAGCCTGAAGAACTGACCCAGGCAGACCAAGAGCCTGAAGAACTGAGCCAGGTAGATCAAGAACCTGAAGAGCAGAGCAGGCAAACCTGAGAGGAAAACAGGCTAACCTGAGAGCCTAAAAGCAACGTAGGCAGACCTGAGAGCCTAAGATGACTTATGAGACACCGACCCCAAGGTACGGCCGCAGGTTGCAGATCTTGGGGCGGCACGTGCCACTGTTGGCGGCAGCACGGTGTAGCTGGAAGGGGCGGCAGACCTCTGAGAGGCAGAGTCGGAGCTGCACAAAAGGAATGCAAGAAAATCTTGGAGTGACCAATTAAGGAAAAAAAAGCAAACGAACCCAAAAAAGGAGGTGTCCAAAGTCAAAGAGAAGAAACATTATGAAAATAAGTTTAGAACTGCACAAGGGGTTAAACAAGACAAGAGGGAGAGAAACAGCAAGCAGGGATGTTGCTTCAGCTGACAAAAGAACTGAAATTGCAGAAGACAAAAGCAAGCAAAATTGAAAAAGGAACAAGAGAATTGACTAAAGCAGCAGTGGGAGTTAGGGACAGATTAGTTCTATTATTCAATTCAATGTGTTTATTTGCTGGTGAAACATACGAATTGTATTCAAAAGTTATTATTCCATAGGCATAAGTTCCATAGGCAGAGATATCAATAGGCATAAGTGCAAAAGCTAATAATCCATGTAAGAGAATGATGGTCTACACTGTTAAAATAAAAATAAACCAAAAGAAAAAAAAAGAAAGGTTTAACAATTATTGAGAAAAAAACCAGAAAAGGTTGTTAATGCCACTGTAAACTTTCACTCTGAGTCTACATTTCAAATAACACAGGTACCCCATCTGAACGAGGTTTTTTCCTCAGGAGAAATGTCTTTTGGAAACTTTTCTTGATTTCCAGGAGCTGCCTCTGTGCCAGGAACCTGGCCCAGCTCAGCAGCACAGACACAGCACAAGGACTTTAATGACCCTCCCATGGGTTTGTTGTTGTTGACATCAGACTCAGTCCCTGAGAGTGTGTTCAAAAAACTTCTCAAAAACTCCATATGAGATTGAAACTCCAAAGTTTCTTGAAGTTTAAATGGATCCCACTGAGCGACACGACTGAGAAAGTGTCCCCAGGTTCAAGGTAGAGCAGAACACTGCAGGCAGTGATGACAAGTGGGGACAAACAAGGCAAAGGTGTCTCTGATGCTGAGCAAACCTGGATGTGTTTCAGGAATGCAAAGGGCCAAGGCCTGAGCCCCAGCCCCTGCCAAGGCACATCCTGTCCCTCCCTCCTTGCTCAGGGCTCTTCCCAGCCCACTGGGATGTGGGGATGTGCAATGCCAAGGGCAGCACCATGGGGCAGCCCCTGCCAGGCTGCTGAGCAGGGACAAGGAGGCCATGAGGCCCCAGGCCTGCAAGGGTCACTTGTCCCCTCCTCCTGGCTCAGGCCCAGGGCCAGCAGCCATGGCCAAAGTGCTGCAGGCCAAAGTTGGCTCTGTCAGGGCCTTGCAGCTGCTGCCCATCCCTGTGCCCTGTGCAGCCCAGGCTGTCCTACGCTGTCCATGCCCTGTGCCTCTGTCCCTGCAGGCTGTCGTCACCCCCGGCTGCCCCACCTGGCTGGGCCCTTCCTTTGCTGACAGCTCTGCGTCCTGCCTGCCTCTGCCTGGGCACACAGAGCCTTGGCCTTGAGACCAAAAGGGTTCATTCCATTTTTACTGTGCCTGTGAACTTTTAGCACAGGAACAAGGCATGCAGGGCCTGCTTTGCCAGCAAGGATGGTTGGAAGAGAAGAAGACATCTGGCTCAAGACTGCAGTGATAGAAAAAACAAGGAGTGAATCTGGAAACTTGGAGTGGGTTTTATGGTGATGGCTAAATTGTAATACACATGTAGTGACTGTATATAAGTAACACTTTTAGAATCACATGTCCATGTAAGGTCATGAGTTACCACACATAGGACCTCAGGCCTGAATAAATGATGCCCTCTTAAACACCAAATCATTGTTAATGAGTCTTATTCTGGTATTTTGGACCTTGGTGACAGCAGAGGCTCACAGAACCAAGGAGTCAGCTGTGACCCCTTGGAACCTCATGGAACAAAGGGTCCATTGTGATGCAGTGGAACCCCATGGAACCAAAGGTCCATTGTATCAGAGCAGGGCCTCATGGAACCAAGGAGACCATTGCTGGCAGTATGGAAGCTCATGGGATCGTTGGGAAGGTGTGAGGCTGCATGGAACCAATGGTCCATTGTGACACTGCAGAACCTTCTGGAATCAAGGTGATCATGGTCTGCTATGGAACCTCATGGAACAAAGGATCCATGGTGACACTGCAGAACTCAGACCATTGTTGACTGTGCAAAAGCTCATGGAGCCAGAAGTCCATTGTGACCCAGTAAGGCCTGATTGAACCAAGGGTGCACTGTGGCTCTGTAGGGCTTCACAGAACCAAGGAGAACATTTGGACACTGTGGGGCCTCATGGAACCACCTGCCACTGTGACACAGTGGGGCCACATGGAGCCAAGGGGCCATTGTGACACTCTGGGGCCCTGTGGAACCAAGGGGACCACAGTGACACTGTGGTACTCCCTGGAACAAAGGGGCCACTCTGATTCTGCTTTGCCTCATGGAACCAAGGGGCCACTACCACACTGCAGGGCCTCGTCAAACCAAGGCAGCCTTGTGACATCGCAGGCCCCCTTGGATCCAAGGGTATATTGGGATACTGTGGGGCCTTGTGGAACAGTGGAGGCCATTGTGACCCTTCAGAACTCACAGGAACCAAGGAGACCTTTGTGATACTGCAGGGCCTCATGGACCCATGGAGACCATTATGACACATGGGGCCTCGTGGAACCAAAGCACCATTGTGGCAGTGCAGGTCCTCATGGAACCAAGGGCACAGTAGTGACACTCTGGGGCTCCAAGGGACCAAGGGGGAATTCTTATAGTGCAGAACCAAGGAGACCATTGTGATACCGTGGGGCATCATGGAACCACGGGTCCATCGTGACACAGCATGGCCACATGAAACCACAGAGGCCATTTTACACTTGGAGGCCTTGTGAAACCAAAGGGCCACTGTGGCACTTTGCATCCCCATGGAACCAAGGAGTCCATTGTGAGATTGCAAGGCCTCATGGAACCAAGGAGTCCATTGTGACACTGTGAGGTCCTGTTGGGCCAAAGGGCAATTGTGGCACTGTGTGGCACCGTTGAACCAAGGAGACAAATGTGACAATGCAGGGCCTCATGGAACTGAGGATTCATGGAACGTTGTGGGACTCATGGAACCAAAGGTTCATTGTGACATTGTGGGGCCTCATGGAATCCTGGAGACCATTGTGACACTGCAGCGCCTCACTGAACTGAGGGTCCATTGTGACACTACAGTGCCAAGGAGACCCCTGTGACACTGAAGGCCTCATGGAAGCAAGGGGGGACAATTGTGACACTACGGGGCCCAATGGAAGCAAGGGGCCAGTGTGACAGAGCTGGGCCTCATGCAGCCAAGGGGCCATTGTGATACTGTGGTACCAAGGAGACCCCTGTGACACTGAAGGCCTCATGGAAGCAAGGGGGGACAACTGGGGTGTTACAGGGCCCAATGGGTACAAGGGGCCAGTATGACAGAGCTGGCCTTGTGCAGCCAAGGGGCCATTGTGATCCTGAGAAGCCCAAAAGAACCAAGGGGCCACTGTGACACTCTGTGGCATTGTGGAACCACAGGGCCATTGTGATCCTGCAGGGCACTGTGGATCCATGGAGACCACTGTGATATTGCAAGGCCCCATGGTAATGTTGAGACCATGGTGACACTGCACGGCCCCACAGAACCAAAGGGCCATTGTGACCCTGCTGGGCCTCATGGAACCAAGGGGAGAGGGAACAGGTCTGGCTGGTTTGGACTCCCAGGGGCCACCTGACAGGTCCAGCTGATCTTGGAATGCTGAGGGCTGCCTCTCATCAGACCCTGGAGCACTGGGGCTCTGTGCTTTCCTTCCTGTGGAAAAGAACCATCTGTCTATCCAGGTGCCCATGGCCAAAATTGAAACTCCCCCTGAAAAATTCCCTCTATGCAAGGGTTCTCCCAGACAAAAGCTGACAGGACAGAGAGCTCTGGCTGGCCTTGGCCTCTGCTGGTCACCTCTCATCTCAAGGAAGCCCTGAGGAAAGGATTTGAACAGGTTTGACTGCTGGAACATCAATGAGTCTCTCATCCTCTGAAAAACTCAGATGCTCTTCTGATCATGTGTGTCCTCTTTTTCTCATTGTGTATTTTGCATCAAATATTACTTTTAGCTAAAAAAAAAAAAAATTTTATCACTCTTCCAGTGTTATCTGACAAAAAACACCTCCTCTACAATATGGATCCAGGCATGCTGTAGAAGCAAACACGAAGAAGAATCCAGCAGGAATTCTTTGTCTCTGCTCCCATCTCTCCCGTCTCCTCTGGAGCTGGAGGTGCAGCCCCAGCACTTGGGAGGGCTCCAGGGCTCACAAGCTCAGCTCCCATACAGAGAACTTGTGGACCCTGGGGTGCTTTTCTTGGCCCCTGCAGGGTCACCCAGGCTGAGATGGACACTGATGGTGTCTCTGCCAGGCTCTCTCAGCCCAGCCCAGTTCCCTGCAAGCTCTGCCAGCTGCCCTGAGCTCTCGGCAGCACCAAGGGCCTCTCCCTAGCACAGCCCAGCCGGCTCTGGCCCCACAGCTCTGCTCAGGGCAGGCTGCTCTGGGCAGGGGCCCCACGGCCTCAGCCCCTGGCAAGGGCACAGCAGCAGCTGCAGCTCCCACAGGGCTCAGCCCCAGCCATGGGCAAGGTGCTGGCCCAAGGGAAAACCAGGCTCCCTGGGTGCCCTGCTCCCCTCTCCCTCAGCTCCTGAGAGCTCTGCAGCCCCTTCTGCCATCCCATCTGCCCAGGCCAGCACAACAGCCGCGGCCTTGGGGCCCTCCAGAGCTGCTCCTGCTGCAGGCCCAGGGCTCATCCCAAAGCTGGGGCAGCCAGAAAACTGTGCCCATTTCTGTTCATTGCTGCTCTGATGGGGATGGATCCGCAGCCCCTTGGAGGTTGCTGGTGAATTTTACTTTTCCAGAGGCCTCTTCTTTCTTGAGCTCTTCAGTTCAGGAATTCAGTGAGCAAAGCTCATAAACATTTGTTCAAAACATCGGAACAAGAAAATCCCCTGGGAAAAAAATTAAGTTTTCAATTCTTCTGTGGTTTATTATACATATTTCAGAAGACCAAAAAACTTCTCAAGAACTCAAAATGAGATTGAAACACTGAAGTTTCTTGAAGTTTTAATGGATCCCAGTGAGGGACATGACTGAGAAAATGTCCCCGGGTTCCAGGCTGAGCAGAACACTGCAGGCAGTGATGACAGGTGGGCACAAACAAGGCAAAGGTATCTCTGGTGCTGAGCAAACCTGGATGTGTTTCAGGAATGCAAAGGGCCAAGGCCTGAGCCCCAGCCCCTGCCAAGGCACATCCTGTCCCTCCCTCCTTGCTCAGGGCTCTTCCCAGCCCACTGGGATGTGGGGATGTGCAATGCCAAGGGCAGCACCATGGGGCAGCCCCTGCCAGGCTGCTGAGCAGGGACAAGGAGGCCATGAGGCCCCAGGCCTGCAAGGGTCACTTGTCCCCTCCTCCTGGCTCAGGCCCAGGGCCAGCAGCCATGGCCAAAGTGCTGCAGGCCAAAGTTGGCTCTGTCAGGGCCTTGCAGCTGCTGCCCATCCCTGTGCCCTGTGCAGCCCAGGCTGTCCTACGCTGTCCATGCCCTGTGCCTCTGTCCCTGCAGGCTGTCGTCACCCCCGGCTGCCCCACCTGGCTGGGCCCTTCCTTTGCTGACAGCTCTGCGTCCTGCCTGCCTCTGCCTGGGCACACAGAGCCTTGGGCTGGATACCAAAAGGGTTCATTCCATTTTTACTGTGCCTGTGAACTTTTAGCACAGGAACAGGGCATGCAGGGCATGCTCTCCCAGTGAGGATGTTTGGAAGAGAAGAAGATATGTGGCTCAAGAGTGCAGTGATAAGGAAAACAAGGAATGAATCTGGAACCTTGGGGTGGGTTTTATGGAAATGGTAAATTGTAATATGCATTCAGTGACTGTATATAAGCAATACACTTGCAGAATCATGTGTCCTCATAAGTTAGGAGTTATCCTATGGTGGACCTCAGGCCTGAATTAAACACCAAATTAGTGTTAAGGAGACTTATTCTGATATTATGGACATTTGGTGAGAGCAGAGGCTCACAGAACCAAGGAGTCAGCTGTGACACCTTGGAACCTCATGGAACAAAGGGTCCATTGTGATCCAGTGGAACCCCGTGGAACCAAAGGTCCACTGTATCAGAGCAGGGCCTCATGGAACCAAGGAAACCATTGCTGGCAGTAGGGAAGCTCATGGGTTCATTGTGAAGGTGTGAGGCTGCAGGGAACCAATGGTCCATTGTGACACTGCAGAGCCTTCTGGAATCAAGGTGATCATGGTCTGCTATGGAACCTCATGGAACAAAGGATCCATGGTGACATTGCAGAACTCAGACCATTGCTGACAGTGCAAAAGCTCATGGAGCCAGAAGTCCATTGTGACACAGCAAGGCCTCATGGAACCAAGGGTCCACTGCGGCTCTGTAGGGCTTCACAGAACCAAGGAGACCATTTGGACACTGTGGGGCCTCATGGAACCACCTGCCACTGTGACACAGCGGGGCCACATGGAGCCAAGGGGCCATTGAGACACTGAGGAACCGCATGGAACCAAAGGTCCATTGTGACACTGTGGGGCTCTGTGAAACCAAGGGGACCACAGTGATACTGTGGTGCTCCACGGAACAAAGGGGCCACTCTAATTCTGCTTTGCCTCATGGAACCAAGGGGCCACTACCACACTGCAGGGCCTCATCAAACCAAGGCAGCCTTGTGACACTGCGGGCTCCTTGGAACCAAGGGTCTGTTGGGATATTGTGGGGCCTCGTGGAACAGTGGAGACCATTGTGACCCTTCAGAACCCACTGGAACCAAGGGGCCATTGTGACACTGCAGGGCCTTGTATAGCCAAGGGGCCATTGCAGCACGGCAGGGCCTCATGGAATCCAGGGGACCATAGGGACACTGTGGGGCTCCATGGGATGAAGGGGCCACACTGACCCCATGGAACCAAGGAGACCTTTGTGACACTACAGGCCATCATGAATCAAGGAGGCCCTTGTGATACAGCAGGGCCTCATGGAATCATGGAGTCCAATATGACACATGGGGCCTCGTGGAACCAAAGCACCATAGTGGCACTGCAGGGCCTCATGGAACCAAGGGCACAGTAGTGACACTCTGGGGCTCCAAGGGACCAAGGGAAGATTCTTATAGATCAGAACCAAGGAGACCATTGTGACACCATGGGGCATCATGGAACCTCAAGTCCATTGTGACACAGCATGGCCACATGAAACCACAGAGGCCATTTTTACACTTGGAGGCCTTGTGAAACCAAAGGGCCACTGTGGCACTTTGCATCCCAATGGAACCAAGGAGTCCATTGTGATATTGCAAGGCCTCATGGAAGCAAGGAGTCCATTGTGACACTGTGAGGCCTTGTTGGAAAAAAGGGCAATTGTGGCACTGTGTGGCACCGCTGAACCAAGGAGACAAATGTGACACTACAGGGCCCCATGGAACTCAGGATTCATGGAACAATGTGGGACTCATGGAACCAAAGGTTCATTGTGACATTGTGGGGCCTCATGGAATCCTGGAGACCATTGTGACACTGCAGGGGCTCATTGAACCAAGGGTCAATTGTGATACTGCGGTACCAAGGAGACCTCTGTGACATGGCAAGGCCACATGGAAGCAAGGGGGGAAAATTGTGATGCTCTGGGGTCAAATGGAAGCAAGGGGCCAGTGTGACAGAGCTGGGTCTCATGCAGCCAAGGGGTCATTGTGATCCTGAGGAGCCCAAAAGAACCACGGCACCACTGTGACACTGCAGGACTATCTGGGATCGTGGAGACCATTGTGACACTCTGAGGCCTCATGGAACCAAGGGACCACTGTGTCATTGTGCAGTTGTGCATTGTTCATTGTGCATTGTTCCATTCCATGGAACCAAGGAAACCATTTTGGCACTGCAAAGCCTCATGGAAGCACGGGACCATTGTGACACTATGGGTACCCATGGAAACAAGGGTCCAGTGTGACACTGTGGGGCCCCGTGGAACCAAGGATCCAATATGATACCACCACCAACTCACTGTGGGGTCTTGTGGATCCAACGGAACAGGTAACAGGTCTAGTTGGCTGGGCCTGGCTGGCTTAATTGACCTGGGCATGTTGGGGGTCTCTTCTCATGTGCCCCTGAAACATTGTGACTCAGTGCATTTCTTCCTATGGAAAAGAACCATCCTGCCTGCCCAGGCACCCATAGCCAAAATTGGTACTTCTCCAAAATTCACTGTATGCAAGGGTTTCTCCCAGACTAAAGCTGCCAGGACAGACAGGCCTGGCTCACCTTGGCCTCTGGTGATCACCTCTAATCTGCTCTGGAAATTCTGGGGCTCTGTGCTTTCCTTCCTATGGGCAGAACTGGCCTTCTCATGCAGGCGCTCATGGCTGAAATTGGGTCTCTGCCCCCAAAATTCCATATATCTGAGATACAAAATCAAGATATTTATTTCATTGCTCCCAGATGAAAGCTGCCAGGACAGACAGCTCTGGCTGGCCTTGGCCTCTGGTGGCTGCCATTCATCAGCCCCTGAAACACTGGGGCTCTGTGCTTTCCTTCCTGTGGAGACCATGCTGACACTGTGGGGCCCCATGGAACCAAAGGACCATTGTGACCTTGCTGAGCCTCATGGAAGCAAAGGGGCCATTGTGACACCTCAAAAGCAAGGAGAACATTGTGACACTACAGGGCCTCATGAAAGCAAGGAGAGATGGAACAGGTCTGGCTGATTTTGCCTCCCAGGGACCTCCTGACAGGTCCAGCTGATCGTGGATTGCTGAGGGCTGCCTCTCATCAGCCCCTGGAGAACTGAAGGGCTCTGTGCTTTCCTTCCTATGGAAAAGAACCATCTGTCTTTCTATGTAGCCACGGCCAAAATTGATACTCCTCCGGAAAGATTCCCTATATTGCAAGGGTTCTCCCAGACAAAAGCTGCCAGGACAGAGAGCTCTGGCTGGCCTTGGCCTCTGCTGGTCACCTCTCATCTCAAGGAAGCCCTGAGGAAATGATATAAACAGGTTTGACTACTGGAATATGAATGAGTCTCACATCCTCTGAAAAACACAGATGCTCTTCTGATAATATGTGTCTTTTTCTTCTTATTGTGTATTATGCATCAAATACTATTTTCAGCTAAAAATATTATTCTTATCAATCTACCAGTGTTATCTGACACAAAACACCTCCTCTACATATGCATCCAGGTCACGTGGATAAGCAAACACAAGAAAGAATCCAGGAGGAATTCTTTCTTTCTGCTCCCACCTGTCACATCTCCTCTGGAGCTCGAGGTGCAGCCCCAGCACGTGGGAGAGCTCAAAGGGTCGCTTCTCCCACACAGAGAACGTGTGGACCCTGGGGTGCTTTTCTTGCACTTTGTCACACAGGTGACACAGGCTGAGATGGACACTGATGGTGTCTGTGCCAGGCTCTCTCAGCCCAGCCCAGCTCCCTGCAAGCTCTGCCAGCTGCTCTGAGCTCTCTGCAGCACCAAGGGCCTCTCCCCAGCACAGCCCAGCCGGCTCTGGCCCCACAGCTCTGCTCAGGCCAGGCTGCTCTGGGCAGGGGCCCCACGGCCTCAGCCCCTGGCAAGGGCACAGCAGCAGCTGCAGCTCCCAGAGGGCTCAGCCCCAGCCATGGGCAAGGTGCTGGCCCAAGGGAAAACCAGGCTCCCTGGGTGCCCTGCTCCCCTCTCCCTGAGCTCCTGAGAGCTCTGCAGCCCCTGCTGCCATCCCATCTGCCCAGGCCAGCACAACAGCCGCGGCCTTGGGGCCCTCCAGAGCTGCTCCTGCTGCAGGCCCAGGGCCCATCCCAAAGCTGGGGCAGCCAGAAAGCTGTGCCCTTTTCTGTTCATTGCTGCTCTGATGAGGATGGATCCTCAGCCCCTTGGAGGCTGCTGGTGAATTTTACTTTTCCAGAGGCCTCTTCTTTCCTGAGGTCTTCAATTGAGAAATTCAGTGCGAAGAGCTCATAAACATTTGTTTGAAACACCCAAACAAGACAAGCCCCTGGGAAAAAAAAAATTAGTTTCCAATTCTTCTGTGGTCAATTAGACAGATTTCAGAAGTTCAAAAAACTTCCCAAGAGCTCAAAGTGAGTTTGAAACACTGAAGTTTCTTGAAGTTTAAATGGATCCCAGTGAGGGACAGGACTGAGAAAGTGTCCCCAGGTTCCAGGTAGAGCAGAACACTGCAGGCAGTGAGGACAGGTGGGGACAAACAAGGGAAAGGTGTCTCTGGTGCTGAGCAAACCTGGATGTGTTTCAGGAATGCAAAGGGCCAAGGCCTGAGCCCCAGCCCCTGCCAAGGCACATCCTGTCCCTCCCTCCTTGCTCAGGGCTCTTCCCAGGCCACTGGGATGTGGGGATGTGCAATGCCAAGGGCAGCACCATGGGGCAGCCCCTGCCAGGCTGCTGAGCAGGGACAAGGAGGCCATGAGGCCCCAGGCCTGCAAGGGTCACTTGTCCCCTCCTCCTGGCTCAGGCCCAGGGCCAGCAGCCATGGCCAAAGTGCTGCAGGCCAAAGTTGGTTCTGTCAGGGCCTTGCAGCTGCTGCCCATCCCTGTGCCCTGTGCAGCCCAGGCTGTCCTACGGTGTCCATGCCCTGTGCCTCTGTCCCTGCAGGCTGTCGTCACCCCCGGCTGCCCCACCTGGCTGGGCCCTTCCTTTGCTGGCAGCTCTGCGTCCTGCCTGCCTCTGCCTGGGCACACAGAGCCTTGGGCTGGATACCAAAAGGGTTCATTCCATTTTTACTGTGCCTGTGAACTTCTAGCACAGGAACAAGGCATGCAGGGCCTGCTTTCCCAGCAAGAATGGTTGGAAGAGAAGAAGACATCTGGCTCAAGGGTGCAGTTATAGAAAAACCAAGGACTGAAACTGGGAATTTCAGGTGGGTTTTATGGTGATGGCTAAATTGTAATCCACATGTAGTGACTGTATATAAGTAACACTGTTTTAGAACCCCATGTTTGTGTATGGTTATGAGTTACTGCACTTTGGACCTCAAGCCTAAATAAGTGATGTCCTCCTAAACACCAAATTAGTGTCAAGGAGTCTTATTCTGATATTTAGTAGATTAGGTGACAGCAGGGCCTCACAGAACCAAGGAGTCAGCTGTGACACCTTGGTACCTCATGGAACCAAAATCCTTTTTTGACACAGCAAGGCCGCATGGAAGCAAGGGGCCACTGTGACATACAGGGGCTGCATGGAATGAAAGATCCATCGTGACAATGCAGATCCAAGGAGACCATTGTGACATTACAGGGTCTCATGGAACCAAGGGGCCATTGTGAAATGAAGGGGCACCATGAAAGCGAGGGGCCATTGTGAGGCTGCAACCAGAAGTGGGGGAAAAAAAAAAAAAGAAACTGCTTACCACCAAGGGAGCAGTGAGAAGCAGCATTCCTTATTCAGCCCGATGCACAAGCGGGAATAGCTCCTCCCAAAGCTGTGCATGCTGAGTACAGGAAAGTTCCTGCTTACAGACTGTATTTTACATACATCTACAGTGATTGTCACAGAACAAACAGACATATGATAATCATTTCCCTGAAATCATGAAAATATTTCCCCTCCCCTTCACAGATGTGTTCTTCTGTCCTGGAGGTTTCTTTGGTGGTCCCTGCTGGATGGTGATGCCAGAGACGCCTGACTGCCTGCTGGACTGTTAAAAGTTGGCACAACTGGAGCTGGTCACTTTCCAATTCTCCTTCTTACACAATGGGCATTGTGCAGTTCCATGGGCCAGTGAGTTTTGAAGAACAAGCTTTGTGTGTGCTCACCAGGTGGAGATGGTGTTTCATCTGGTAATATCCCCCACTTTGAGGCTTCTGAAGCTTCTCTTCTCTCCAAGCCTTCCAAAGCCTCCCATCAGTGTCTGCTGGAATTCAATCCCCTCCCCATCCCGCAGCAGCCCTGCCTTTCCCTCCTCCAGCCTTGGTCTCCAGCACAGCCAGGGAGGCTCTTTGGGCTCTGCACTTTTCCTGCAGCCCCCAAGGGCAGCTGAGCTGTGCCTTTGGCACAGGCAGCCCTGCCCAGGCCAGGCAATGGCAGCAATCCCTTGTGTGTGCCTGGCCTTGCTGTCAGCCCCGGCTGTCAGCGGCTGCGTGGCCCCTTTGTGCCGCGCTGGCCCAGCCATGGTGCCACAGGGCCTGTGCAGGCCCAGGGCAGGACAGGAGCATTGCGGGGGGAACGGCCCCTCTGCCGTGGGGCCCACAGCAGCCTTGGGGCTCTGTGCCCCATGGCCTCCCTGCTGGGCAGCCTCTGCCAGCTCCTGCACAGCCCCTGGCACCTGTGGGCCTGCACAGACAGCCCTGCCCCGGGCTCTGCCGGGCTCTGGGCCAGCAGAGAGGCCACGCAGGGCTGGCCATGGCCGGGAACAGGCCCTGAGCCCCGCAGGAGGATGGAGCTGGGCCACAGCCAAAGTGCTCCACTGTGGGAAATGGATTGTAGAGAATTCTCAAAGCCTGACAGAAGGCTCACATGATGTGCATCTCTAGGCAAATGTTGAGATAAGAAATGCTGATTTAGAAATGCCGTGGAATAGGACAGACATTGTTGAGAGAGAAACGGAACTAGAAACAAGGTTCAAAGGATGGCCTTGCAAATAAGACAAGACACTTTGGAGAAATAGAACTACGAAAGGTGCATTGCAGTAAAACCCCCGAGGGGTGATTTTAGATCATTGCCTTTAGGGCATTAACATCACTGTGTGGCAAAAGCTGATAGGCCAAAAAATGCTTATAATGTCTTGTAATTAAGAAATAGTTGGCTTCTGATTGTGATGGCATGAACTGTAACATCTGTACTGTCTCACCCTTCACATGAGACTGAAAATGAAATAAAAGTTTTTAAAATGTCTCTCAGTTGCCCCATCTCAGGGTCACAAAAGGGTATAATCCAACAAAATAGGACAAAAAACACCCCTGCATTTTTTAAAAATATAGTATATTCTCTTTGAATACACATCTGAAATTTGTACAGTTAACAATGGAAGAATTGAAGACTTGAAATGAAATTATTCCCAGGGGCTTTTCTTATTAGAGTGCTTTGGAATGTTAATGAGCCTTTGGCACTGAATTCCTGAACTGAAGAGCTGAAGACTGAACAAGCCTCTGGAGAGCTAAAATTCACCAGGGAACCTCCAAGTTGCTGAGGATCCATCCTCAGCAGAGCAGATTGAAGAGATTCCAGGGGTTTCCAGCTGCTCAAGAGCTGTGAGCTCATGTGCAGGCACAGGGGCTCCATGGTGGCATCTGAGGGGTCTCTGGGCTCCTGAAGATCTGTTTGATCACACTCAGTCACAGGGGCTCTGTGGTGACATCCCGGGGGTCCTTAACCTCCCTAAGAGTAATGAGGTGACAGTGCCAGGTCTGCACAGTGACAGCAGAGGTGTCTGTACCCTGTCAAGGAGCCAATTTGTCCCAGGCAGTGGCAGGAGTCCAGTGGTGACATCCCTGTGCTCCTAAAGAACAGCGAGGTCACCGACACTCCCAGGGGCTCCATGGGGACATCCCAGGAGTGTCCAGGCTACCCAAGAGCTGGGATGTCACAGACACTCACAGGGGCTCCATGGGGACATCCCAGAAGTGTCCAGGCTGCCAAAGAGCTGGGATGTCACAGACACTCCCAGGGGCTCCATGGGGACATCCCAGGAGTGTCCAGGCTGCCAAAGAGCTGGGATGTCACAGACACTCACAGGGGCTCCATGGGGACATCCCAGGAGTGTCCAGGCTGCCAAAGAGCTGGGATGTCACAGACACTCACAGGGGTTCCTGTCATGGGCAGAGTGGCAGCTTCAGGCAAAGTTTATTAGAGAAGCTCCTGTGGGGTCATGAGGTTCACAAAGGACCCAAACCAGGACTCCCAGACTTTCTAAACTCCTTCTGGGAGAGGATCCTGGCAGTGCCTGGATCCAATCCCAGCCCCAGACTTTCTCAAGGATTTATGCCTAAAGGATTATACAGGTGGAACTGAACCTTTGTACAACTTTGTCCCACAACACTAAGGATGGCAAACCAGAAGTATTTATGGACATATAGATATGACAGATTATGATCATGATTAGACAAAAAGGTCTTAATCAGAATTATTTACTCCACAGTATAGGAGGTGTAACATTTACTTTAAGACAGTGCTCTAGGAAGCAATTTTGAAGCAATTGTATTAAAGCAAAACCAGTTATTAACCAGAGATGGGTGTCACTCCCCCAGACCAATGACCGTGGGCAAATCTCTTTAGCTCAGCCTCAGGCAGTGACCTTGAGGGGTGTCCCCACTCCAGGGAGGAATCTCCACACCCCCCAAGAAGGGAAATGTCAGGAGATGCTGCAGTTAAAATTTGGGATGGGGCTTTTCTAGTCTGAAGTGCTGCCCTGTCAGTCAGATGTGCCCAGGCTGTGCCAGCTCAGCAGCTCTGAGAAGTTCTCAGTGGTGTCACTGGGTTGTTGCTTTCTCTGGGGATTTTAGCAGCTCTGCCACAGCTTCAGCTCCCTCTCAGCATGTGGAACTTTGGGATGGAGGAGTCAGGCTGCTTTCAGCATTCTTCACCCCCAAAGCAGCATGATCCCCTTCTTCATTTCCCACTGGGGGCTTTGCAAACAGGGCCTTGTTGGGGTTGTTGGAGCCCATTGCAGGCAGAGCCTCCTGCTCCAGCAGGAACTGCCTTTCCTGTGCCAGGACCAGGGCAGGTCCCACTGCAGGAAAAGCCCCAGGCCAGCCCCAGCAGAGTGAAGGGCTCGGGCACAAGTGCAGAGTGCCGTGCTGGGAGCTGTGCCAGGGAGAGCCTGAGGCACCAAAGGCCCCTGGGCAGCAGCAGCTGCTTCCAGGGCATGGCCAGAAGCCTCCCTTGGCCACCCGGCCTGGTGGCCACCACTGCAGAGCTGCTGGCTCAGGGCTCATTTCTGCCTGGGCTCTGCCCCAGCCCACAGAGTGTGAGCTCAGCCCTGACTCTGGCACAGCCACTGTGCCTGAGCCCTGCAGAGCCTCAAGGTCACCTGTGCCAGCCTGGTGCCCATCCCTGGCTCTGGCACTGTCACTTCTGTGCTCGCTGCTGCCTCCAACACTGAACCCCCTCATCCACAGCCTGAGGAACCTGGAGCTGGAGGATGCCCTGAGGAATGTGACCACTCTGTGCTTTTCAGAAACAATCAGGTGCCTCTTTGTTTCTGCACAGCATTCAGAATGGAACTCATTCCAGGCCCAGACTGCTTTGGGCCATGTGTTGTTTTTTCATCTTTATGGTGAGTTAATTTTTCCTTGTTTTTCTTTTTTTCTATTTTCCATAAAGTGATGCCATTAGTCCCAGTATTGGTACATCAGTATCCACCATGCCTGTGTTAAGCACAGACAGTAAGGAGCCCTGATCACTGTGCATTGATGTCAAATAAAGTCTCCTGCTCTGCCCTGTGTGCCCAAGAGGTTCCCTCAGCCCCTCTCTGTCTCTGCAGGGGCAGTGCCTGTGAGCAGAGGTGGAGGGCAGAGACTCCCAGCACAGCAGCACAGCCAGGGACAATGGCCCTGCCTCTTCCCACAGCTGCTCTTCCCAGCTCCAGCCTCTCCTTGCCAGCCCTTCTGTGGCTGTAAGGCCGCAGTGCTGTGGCAGCTTGGTCACTGTCCTGCTGCGTGTCCGTGCTGTGAGCACAGGCAGGGCCAGGCCATGGGCACTGCTGGGACACAGCTGGGCTCCAGCACAGCAGCTCCAGCAGCCAAGGGCATCTCCTGAGGGCAGCCCAGGAGGGCTTTGCTCTCCCTGCACAGTCCCTCTCAGGAACAGGCCCAAGGAACAGACTCTGAAGAGGCTCCTTGTGTTCCTTGTTCTCCCAGGGCTCCGTGGGATGAGATCAGGGTCCCAGGGTGGCCTTCAGGGGACTCAGGTCTGGGTCAGGCTCTGATTGTTGGTGGCCAGGGCCCCATCAGATGGTGAAGGGTCTGTGCTGAACCTTCCTGGGGCTCTGCAGCTTGTGCCAGGGCTGATGGCAGGGGAATGTTTGTCTGGAGGGCCTTGGGAGCTGCCAGGAGAGCACAGGGCACCTGCAGGGACCGTGTGTGCCAGGGAGCAGCAGGGAGTGGAGCTCCCTGGGCACAGGCCTGGCCAGGGTGGGGTCACCCCGAGGTCAAGGACTGAATGTCTGCTGTGAGCCAGGAGAGCTCTGCAGCCCCAGGGGACACAGCAGGCACAGGAAAGGAGTCTGGGCACTGAGTGCTCTGACCCTCAGGGAACTTCCCCAGGAGGATGCAGGGCAGCCCCAAGGCCCCGTGGTAACCCTGGAACAAGGCAGGCACCTGTTATAAACATAAACAAAATAAACAACAAATTTGAATTTAGCAACAATTTTAATAAAAAATTTCATATAAAACTAAGCATATACAAAAATTTGGCAATAATTAATTTAATCTGGTTAAGGTTCTGATAAGGTATAAGCAAAACTGACCAGGGTACAGGGAGGGCTTCTCACTCCACCTCACGTACAAAACAGAGCAATTCAGACTACACTTATACACTATCTGCTAATACAGATTCATCAATGTTTCTTGTAAGTTTCCTCCTATTTCCAATTCTAAAAATCTACGTCACTGTACTTCATGGTGCATGCTTCACTTGTTGCTAGCGTGTCTTCTGTCTTCTTTTGGTGGTCTTTTGGATGAAGGCTCACAGTCTTCCTCGTTGTCCTCTGGATAACCTGGCAGGTTGTGCATGCACCCCAAGCCTTGTGTTCTGTTAACCAGCATCATATTCCAAAAAGAAGCCTTAAATAAAAGCACAACTTAGATTCTGTACCTGGAACCATCCCAATTGTCCATCTCAAGGGAAATCTTCCAATTATCCCAAGACCTATTTTGTTTTGGGATTTTACTTATCCCAAATTACATCCTGTATCATATTTTTTCATAAACATCTGCAAACATCAGTTTTCTGACACTAATCACATATCATTTGTCTTTTTCTAAAATACTGGTATAGTTGCAATTTAGTTAGCACAAAATCATTCATTTATCACAGGGCTGAGACGCAGCTGCCCCAGCGGTGCCTCTGAGCTGGCAGGGCCATGGTCACTCAGGGTCAGTGGCCGGGCAGTTCTGTTGACTGGACACGGGTCTGGACACTTCCCTTGGAACATCTCCAGGGTTGGAATGTTGGGGCTGTCACTGCTGTGGTGTCACAGAGAGGGGAACGCTGGGGCTGCCCTGCTCCTGCCCCAGAACCAGCAGCTCTGCCAGCTCCTCCTGGGGACAGAAAGGCTGAGCCAAAGGGTGAGAATTGCAGAAGGGGCTGAGCTGGGAGGGACCCACCGGGATCATGGAGTCCAACCCCCGGCCCTGCACAGACACCCCAACAATCCCAGCCTGGGCATCCCTGGGAGCGGTGTCCAAAGGCTCCTGGAGCTCCAGCAGCCTCGGGGCCGTGACCATTCCCTGGGGAGCCTGGGCAGTGCCTGAGCCCCCTCTGGGGGAAGAAGCTTTTGCTGCTCTCCAGCCCAGCCCTGGCCTGGCCCAGCCCCAGCCGTTCCCTCGGGTGCTGTCCCTGCTCCCCCGGGGCAGAGGTGGGAGCTGCCCCAGCGCTGCCCCTCGGGAGGAGCCGCAGCCCCCGGGGAGCTCTGAGCTCCGTCTGCTGGGCTGCGGCCGAACCGAGCCAGCGCCCGCAGAGCTGCGGGGAAAGGTCCTGCCCCTGGCTCAGGGCTGGGCCGGGGCCACGGGGAGAAAATCAACTTCCAACTTCTGCCCCACAGCAGGGAGGAGCAGCAATTCTTGGGTGAGAGAGACTCTTTCCAAGGGCCTGCAGGGACAGGACAAGGGGCAATGGCTCCCCACTGCCTGAGGGCAGGGCTGGATGGGATGTTGGGAAGGAATTCTTCCCTCTGAGGGTGCTGAGGCCCTGGCACTGGTTGCCCAAAGAATCTGCAGCTGCTCCATCCTTGGAAGTATCCAAGGCCAGGCTGGATGGCACTTCCTGCCCAGGAGTGATGGGGTGTGGTGGGGTGAGGATTGTGAGGGTGGGATGGGGTCTGATCAGCTGAAAATTGAGGATGATGAGGCTGAGGGAGACCCTGATCCTGAGTGGGTTCTGGGGTATCCCACATTGCTGAAGGAATTCCAGGGTATCTCCTGTTCCTGTACACACAAGGTCATGGTGTGTAACAGCGTGTGGCACCAGTGATCATCGTGTCCAGGGAGGTTCCCTGCCACTGGCAGGGAAGCAAACGAGACAAGTCTCTTTCTTAAGCTCGAGAATCCATTTTATTCCCCCCACCTCGAACCGGGGAGGGTGAGAGGACAAAGAGGGTGATCATGTGGTTATTCTCAGTTATATAGTGTCTCAGGTTCATGGGTGGTACAGGGGGAAACTGACCTTAGAGAAGACAGAAACTGGACTCCAGGCCCCCATAGCCAATGGAGAAATAGGGAAAGGGGATACCATGGGGGGGTGATGGGCTTGAGAAACCCAGGGAGAAGATTACACAGTGTTTGCAGGGAGCTATGGGGGAGAAGCCTTTGTTACATCTGGGAGGGGTCGCTTTTCCAGGGCAAGGCAGCTGGAAATTCCTTTAATGGTACAAGGGACTCCACAACTCCTCTGTTTTTAAATTGGTTATAACAAGGGGATTCTCGGGAATATGACTTAATGGTTTACAAAACTAAAATGAACATTATTAAGCTGAATTAACAAGCAATAGAAAGGCATTTGAGACTTAATTACAGAGGATAAAGTAACAGAAATTATGATACTGAATTAAATTAATACATTTTCACTTAATGAGCTAATAGTTCAATCTCCTTGGCTTTTGATCTTCTCAGCAGAAGGCGTGCAGTTCCTTAATCTCCCCTTCACGAGGGGCACAGTTCTTAGTGTTGGGTCTCGGCTTTGGTGCTGGTGTTGCAGGTGTTCTCTGTTGGGTTGATGACGATGACTGTGAAGCAAGGAACGGTGAAAGCAGCAGTGGTGGAGCTGGCAGGGGCACGGCAGGGCCTGGCTCTCCCTTGGGGCTGCCCAGCTCCACCACGGCACCTCTGCCACACGGGCCTGGGGTGGGGGCAGCTGCAGGCACAGCAGGGCTCAGCCCTCTCTTGGGGCAGCCCCACCTCACCTCCACTGCCACACGGGCCTGGGGTGGGGGCAGCTGCAGGCACAGCAGGAAGGGGGGAGGTAGGCGGGGGGCAAAGGGCAGGCACGGGACTGGAAAAGACGGACTGGCGGGAAAGAGGGGATCTCAAAATCACGTGGTGAGTGCCATTTTCTAGAAAAAGTGCCCGGGACAGCGTGGCCACTGCCTTCCTGGGCAGGAAACAGGGGATATGGAAAGACAGGGGGGCAAAGTAGGACACAGGACAGCAGGAGGACAGTAGCACACCCACATCACTTCTGGATTATTTCTGACCTTGTCCTGCCTTCAGGGAAAGGGGGATTGGGGTGGAGAGGGGCACGGGGTGATGGAGAGACGGTAGCAACTCTGTGCCATCCTGGCAGTTTTCACTCCTTGCCACACTCTTAGGAACAAAGGGTAGGGAAAGAGGCAGCTTCACAGAAACTGAAAAATGTGAGGTTTCACAGGAGGGAGGACCACTGATCTAGGGCGCCGACACTTTGCATGCAATCGTCCATAATCGTCCATAAGTAGCCACCAGGGCTTTATCGTCCATAAAGTGCAGCAAACGTGTCAGGAGAGTTGGTGAGAGTCCCAGCATGATCCTTTTTGCAGGCAGACTAGCCACTTGTAGCTCTTAAAAACTCCCTGCCATGAAGAATGAGAAGACTTGTGATGGCAGATGTTAGTCTCATCTCTCGGTCCCAGTAAGCCGGTCCCCTTACTGGGTATTTCCCTCCCCATAAGCCTTTTACCCCCATGTTTTTAAGGCCACTCTCAACCTGGTCTCCAGCCATGGTACTCTTGAGTCTTCCTTTTTAAGATGGGGGTCCTGCAGGGGGTGACTTACGGGGTGCCGGTCGTGCTGTCCTCACTGGTTGCTCACAATTCTCCACCATTTGTAGCAGCGTGTGGCAGCAGTGATCATCGTGTCCAGGGAGGTTCAGCTGCCAGCAGGGAAACAGATTGGACAAGTCTCTTTGTTAAGCTCAAGAATCCATTTTTATTCCCCCCACCCTGGACCAGGGAGAAGGTGAGGACAAAGAGGGCCAGAGATAGGGCAGGGTCACGGGTTTTACCAGGTATTCAGGGGAGGATTCATAGGGTTTGGGTCAAGGGAGGAGATAACACAAGGAGAGTAAGATCAGGTTTCAGCCTCCTCAAAATGGGAGGACTCCACACAAGACCTCCCTAGGAAACAGAGAATTCAAATCCCCTCCCTCCAAATTATTGTAATTTAGAAAATTAAAGGGGCTTTCAGGCAGAGGTACGGGGATAGGAATAACAGTTCTTTACTAGTGTGTGTAACAAGACAAACAAACAACAACAACTATAGCATTAATAATAGACAGAACCAGGAAAAAACCTTGAGGGGCTTTGTTTGACAAAGCCCGGGGCAGTCTGATCTCTCAGAGATCACCAGAGAGATCAGAGAGCACCAGGCTGGAACGGTGAAAAGATCCTGGACTGGTGGGTGAGATCAGAAGCTCTGCCGGTGGTAGCTGGAACGGTGGAGATGTCCGGGCAGGGCAGGGCAGTGTGGGGCTGCAGTGTAGCAAAAAGAGCAGTGCCGAAGGAAACAGCGGTGATGGGACAGGGCCAGCCCAGCAGGGCAGGAGGAGGCTGCTCAGAGTTCCAGGCCACATGAGCAGATGATGGTAGATTTCTCAGGACCGGATTTTCTGGTGACAGTGAACTCCTCCCACAACAAGCAGCAGCCTGGCCATCCTCTCTCCAATGCCGAGAGCAAGAGAGAGCAGCTGCCCCCACTCCCATCCTTTACCTGCCCCAAAACTCACTTTATCTCCCCCTCCTGACTTTTGGCCACCTCTTTGTTTTGGTCAAGCACCCATAAGCACCCAGTAGTTAGTCTCCTAGCAACTTTATGAGGGGGAAAAATTCTATAAGTAAAAAGGAACAAACCTAATCACCAACACAGCTGCAGTCAATTTTACACTAACACTTCTGAGTCCACTGTGTTCAAAATCCCCAATCCTGTCCCTAAGATCCCTGGAAGGTCTCTTTTCTGCCTGAACAGATCAGGTGTATGCTTCTGTAACCAAGTAGTCCAATCCATAAAGGAGGTTTTAAGGAATGGGGAACACTCTGATCGAATGGTAGAAGCATTTACCTGCATTTCCATCTCTACTCGTTTCTGGGACCATTCTGGATTCAGTAATAATCTTTGAGTCCCTACCCTCTTAACAGCATAAGGTCCAATTTTGGTGACTATAGGCCGAATCACCATCCTTGGGGTAGTTTGAGTTTGAGTGACTGTGATATCTTGTGGTCTTTGGGTCAGTTGATTTAGTCCAACCTCATCTTTCTGGGGATCAACACAATCCTGAGTAATATTATAATCCAGGCTATAACCCTTCACTGCACACCCCTCTATTTTAAGTCTAAATTTGGGACAGGTGGATAAGCAGGTATCACAGCATCTGGGGTCAATTTGAATCAGCTCCATAGGTTTCTGATTGTACTTATGGAATCCAATCTGAACAAATGCATATTCACAGCCCCAAACATTTTTCCCCTCCCAGACAGTTGCATTTGTAACCTTCATCATGTAAGAGAGCATTTTACAGGAGTAAGCATCATAAGCTTTTCCTTGGAAAAATATCTCCCAATCATATGAGATACAGGTGGGATTGCATTAGCTTTGGTTATGACCATGGCTATAATCACGAGAAATACAATTTTCCAGGCTAACATCTCTACCCAAAATCTACTCATCTTTCTCTGGTAAGTTTCAATTTCAGTTCATTGTTACCCAGTGTTGCTTTCCAAGGAGTTTCTGGAGACTTCTTCACTCACATATAATGAATCCAAGAATTCTGTTTCTTAATCTTGATTGCAGTATTAGTGGTGAGAAGCACCTGGAATGGTCCTTCCCACTGAGGCTCCAAGGTCTTTTCTGTAAAAGACTTAACATACCCATAATCTCCAGGTTATATGTCATGTACTGGGCCATCTAATTCTCTGCTTCGAGCCCCAGCCACATGCTTTTCAATTTCTCTGAGCTGCTTGTTCAGGGCCACCATGTACCTGTGTAGGGTTTCTTCCCCCCATTTGGGTCAGTGTTCCCTGTTGTACCCCATATGGTCTTCCATAGAGAATCTCAAAAGGGCTCCATTTCTCTTTTCTCCTTGGTTTAGTCTGCATCCGCACCAATGCTAATGGAAGAGCCTGGGGCCAAGGTAATTGAGCTTCTTGTCCTAATCTCACCATTTGCTGTTTAATCAAATGATTCATTTTTTCCACTTGGCCACTTGGCTGAGGGTGATAGGGGGTGTGAAGTTTCCACTCTATACCCAACAGGCGGCTAATTTGCTGTACAACTTTTGAAATAAAATGTGGCCCTCTGTCTGAGGAGGTTGTGGCTGGGGCTCCAAAGCATGGTATTATCTCTTGGTGACCTCCAGCGCTTTGGCTGTTCTGATAGGGAAGGCTTCTGGCCACCCTGAGAAGGTATCTGTTACTACTCACAAATATTGGTATCCCCCTTTTCTTGGAAGTTCCAAAAAATCAATTTGTCACTGCTGCCCAGGCCCGTAGCCTCTTCCAATTTGCCCAAGTTTTGGTTTGGGGATATTTTTGGGATTGGTTTGGAGACAAAGACTACATTGTTGGGTCACTTGGATAACTGTGCTCTGTAAATTTCTGGCAACAATTCTGTCTCTCAGGTAATTATGCAGGGGATCTATTCCCCTGTGGGTTTTCTGATGTTCCTCTTTTACTAATGACCACAACAGATATGAGGGAACCACGAGCTTTCCCTTCCCTTCTTGGCTAATGCCCCATCCTTTTTTGTTATAACTTCCATTTTCTGTTTTAATGAGCCTCTTATCCTTTTTGTTATAATTTGGCTTACCTTCTAGGGAAATCTGTCCATCTGGAATTAAAGCTGCTTCAATGGATACCTCACCTTTGGCTGCTTCTTTTGCCTCTCTGTCCGCCAGCTCATTTCCTTCTTCTAATTCAGAGCTCACCTTCTGGTGTGCCCTAATATGCATAAGAGCTACCTTTGCAGGCAGTTGAACAGCATCTAACAATCTTTTGATTTCCTGTGCATGTTTCATGCTCTTTCCTTGTGAGTTCAACAGTCCTCTTTCTTTCCAAATAGCTCCATGTGCATGCACAACTCCAAATGCATCTCTTGAATCTCTATAGATGTTAATTTCTTTTCCGTTTGCCAGTTCTAAGGCACAGGTTAGGGCAATTATTTCAGCCTTCTGTGCAGAGGTGTTTGTTGGTAATGGTCCAGACTCTATCACCTCCCTGCCAGTGGTAACTGCAGACCCAGCATGCCTTTTTCCACTGATGACACAGCTGCTTCCATCAGTGAACCAGGTCTCAGTGTCCTCGAGAGGGGTGTCCTTCAGGACTGGGCCACTGGAGTAGATGGCCTCGATAGTCTCCAGGCAATCATGGATCACTGGTTCTCCCATCTTCCCACTGAGAAAAGAAGCTGGGTTCACAAGATTAGTGACCTTAATTTCAACATCATCTTGTTCTACCATTATAGCTTGGTACTTCAGGAATCTCTGTGGGGAGAGCCAATGCCTCCCTTTTACCCCCAGTACTGCAGACACTGTGTGAGACACTAGCACAGTCATCTTCTGGCCCAGGGTGAATTTGTGTGCTTCCTGGATGTTCAGCACCACTGCAGCAATGGCTCTGAGACACCCTGGCCGTCCTTTAGCCACTGCCTCTAATTGTTTGGAGAAGTAAGCAACTACCCTCCGGTATGGGCCTAAGTCCTGTGCTAGTATTCCTAGGGTGGTCCTCTGCTACTCATGAGAAAACAGAAAGAATGGTTTACTCACATCTGGGAGCCCTAGGGCTGGGGCTGACATAAGGGCTTTCTTTAATTGGTCAAAGGCTCAGGTAGCATCTTCTGTCCATTGAAGATCTCTGTTTCCTTCTGTGATCAGGGCATACAGGGGTTTAACCAACAGCCCATAATTATAAATCCACAGTCTGCACCATCCTGTTATCCCCAAAAAGGTTCTCAGTTCCTTTACTAATTGGGGTCTTGGGGTCTGGCATATTGCCTCTTTCTGGCCTTGCCCTAGAGTCCTCTGTCCAGCACTGATCTCATAACCCAGATAGATAACTGTTTGATTCACCATCTGAGCTTTCTTCTGAGATACCTGGGACCCTTGCAATCCCCAAAAGTTCAAGAAGCTTACCATCCAGTCTATACATGTCTCTTGGGTTCGAGTAACTATCTGGAGGTCATCTACACACTGCAATAGTTGTCCTTCTTCTGATGGAGCTTCCCAGGATTCCAGGTCCATTGCAAGTTGTTCTTGAATATGGTGAGACTATTTTTGAAGCCCTGGGGCAGAACTGTCCATGTGAGCTGGGCCTTTCAGCCTGTCTTTGGGCACTCCCATTCAAATCCAAAAATTTTCTGGCTGTTTCTGTGGAGAGGGAGGCAAAAGAAAGCATCCTTCAAATCTAGAACAGTGAACCAAGTTAGTTCAGGGGTCAAGCATGGTAATAACGTGTATGGGTTTACAACCACTGGGTATATGTCCTCAGTTATTGTCTTAACAGCTCCCAAATCCTGTACTAATCTATACCATCCATCAGGCTTTTTTACAGCTAAAATGGGAGTGTTAAAGTCAGATTGACATTCTTTCAATAATCCTATCTGCAAAAAGTTTCAATTATTGGACTGATTCCTTCCCTGTCTTCCTTTTTCAGGGGATACTGTTTGACCCTAGCTGGTTGCTTTCCTTCCTTAAGCTTGACCTGCACAGGGGGTGCATTCTTTGCCCTTCCAGGTGTGCTAGAGGCCCATACTCCTGGAAATACCTGATCCATTATTTTCCTGCAAGTCTTTTCTTTGTCTTTAGTTTTATCCTCATTAATTGCCTCATTTCTTGTTAATATTAGGCTTAATATTTCTATGTACTGTTGATCTTTGACTTCCAAAAGAATATTTCTGTTCCTAAACATGATTTTTGCTTCTAGCTGTTCTAATAAATCTCTACCTAAAAGTGCTTTAGGGGCATTGAGCATGTATAAAAATTCAAGGATCCCCCATTGTTTCCCAAGTTTGTATTTTAATGGTTTGCAAAAGTACACTTTCTTGGTTTGGCCAGTTGCTCCTCTTACCATAACATAATCATCTGCTATAGGCATTAAAGCCTTATTCAACACTGAATATGTTGCTCCTGTATCTATCAATAATTCCAGTTCCTTTCCTTTATTCCTTAGCTCAATTATAACCAGGGTGTCTGCCAGGGTAAGACACTCCGGTCCTCCTCAGTCTTCTCTGACATGAGCAACCACCCCCTCCCTTTTAGAGTTCCCTCTTCTTTGTTCATTGCCTTCTCTTCATTCAGGTCATTGTTTTCCCAGTGACTAAATTTCCTGCAAAGTGCACAATGGTCTCTCCTGAGCAGAGGTGGACCTAGTTTAGGTGGTCCTTGCCCACATCTCCCTGTTCCTTCTTCTCTTGCTACTGCCACCACCAACTTTCTCATCCCTTGTTTATATTTTTCTTCTTGATTGCTAAAAGCTCTCCATGCTTCATCCAGTAAGGTCTCTAAGTTCCATCCCATTGGCCCCTTAATCCTCTGGAGATTCTGCCTAATATCTCCCATGGATTGTCCTAAAAATAAATTCACCAACTGCTCTATCCCTTCTTCAGATGCAGGATCTAGGGTTGTATGGTGTCGCATTGCATCTCGTAATTTATCTAAAAATTCAGAAGGGTTTTCCAAAGGACCTTGCTTAACTGCATGAAGAATTGACCAATTTATGGTTTTAGGTATTGCCCTCTCCATTCCTTTTAT
The DNA here is from genome assembly GCA_017589585.1 of Phylloscopus whistleri. Lineage (NCBI taxonomy): Eukaryota > Metazoa > Chordata > Aves > Passeriformes > Phylloscopidae > Phylloscopus > Phylloscopus whistleri. The sequence goes on from JADMLD010001445.1 coordinate 62,113, forward strand.
TATAAATACTCGATAATTCTCTAATGTGTCTTTATGGAGTTGATTTTTCAGATCCCAATTTGAATTCTGGAGGGGGAAAAATTCTTTAATATCCTGATTTGTTCCTCTAAAAGCATCCTCTGCTAAATCCCCTGCCATTTTCAAAATTAATTGATTTTTCTGTTTCAGTTAAAGCTTCCAGCATTAACTAGATATCTGCCAAGTCTGGGTTATGCTGTTTGATCATAAACCTAAAGTTTTTGGTGGTCGATATTGGATGACCCCAATGGTTCTTAGCAACTTTCTCCCATGCCTCCAAATCGACTGTGGAAAAGGGCACTTTAACTAACATCCTCATTCCCTCTGATCCCACTGCCTCTTGTAAGGGTGCTTGTATTACCCCTTTTGTTCTGCTTCTAGATTGGGTTGCTATGGGACTGCTTTGGGGAGGTGGGCTATGGGGGAAACACAACTCGTCATCACTATCACTACTACATGGGTATGGTGATTTGGCAGGTGAGGGAATAGGCTGCTCAGTCTTTTCCTTTCCTAGGGGACCTGAAGTGGGGTTAAGTGTGACAATTCTCTAAAACACGTTTCTTCCCTTCATCTATCCTGCCTTCTAGGACGTGGTCTAAACAGATCTGCTAATTCCTGTTCTTGCTTTTCTGCATGATAGACTTTATCAGGCTGTGTGCACCTCTGGTTTATAGAGCAGGCATCACAGCATTGCCTGGGTTTCCCTCTCTTAGCCTTGTTGTCTTTTTCCAAAGCTAGTACAAAGGGGTCAAAGGGAGGTCTAATCCCACAACTTCTCTGCCATTCCAGATGGTTTCGGAGAGAGAAGGACATATCAGCATAGGTCACCTCCTATAATTTTTCCTCCCTTCTTAAAAATAACATCAGCTGCAATAAGGTATCCAAAGATATCCAAACCCTCAGGCTCTAAATTTTTTCCACAGACTAGACTCACTATCTCACACTGATCATGTGCTACTTCCCAATTATAGTATCTTGGGAGCTCTGAGATACACTTGGGGCATCCAGGTCTTCTTCTGTGGGATATACAAGACCATCTCCTTTTGCACCCTCTACAGCGCAGAAGGACCCAACCTGGATGCCATCCTGGTTCCCAATGAAAAATTGCAATGGAAGGGGTTACCCCTATCTGTCCCCACTGCCATGGGTTTCTGAGATTATCCTCAATCGGGGGTAGTTCCCAGGCAAAAGCTAAAGGAGTATTCATTCAACTCAAATACAATCCTCCTAAAAACACCCTCTCTGTCCTTCGGTTCTTTGACTCAACATTAATCCAGTCCTCTCCTAATTTCAAAAATTCATTCGGTTGAAGCCCAGACCTCCTAGAGAGTGCTTCCCTGGATGGCCAGGCTCTTGTGGCTCAAGCCTGAGCTTCGCTGGCCACCTTTAACAATTCAATAAGGACAAACAGCTCGTTTTAATACAAAAATTCCCAGCTTACTGCAATTATAACTTTTGACACAAGATGCCAGTGTTACATCATAAATGAACTAAAGCGCTATAAACCTGTTGTAATTTTAACTTTTAACACAAGATGGTAGCATTGCCTCAAAAATACACAATAACCACTGGCAAAACTGATGTAGAAAGACCAAAGCTCGCTTTACACACACGCACACACATTCGAGACGCCGAAAAAGGCCTCTCACCAAAACAGCAGCAATAAACAAGGATTTACCCAATTCAACCCCCAAACAGATGTCAACTGTTTATTGGTTAATTGGTACTAAAATAGCCTTGAATAGACACCATTTTAGCTCACTTTCACAACTTCTTAGAGACAGCTCACATCTCGTGAGTTTGTAATAGATAAGGATAATAAATTTCAGAGTAAGGCTTCAAAAACAAGGTCCCTGAGTTTTATTTGCCCTGACCTGGGACCAGGAAAGAGACAGGCGATCCCACTGTATCAGAGCCCAGGAATCCTCAGATCTGACACAGAGGCACGACTATCTGAATAAAGGTGGTATTTTGTTTGTTTTAGCACCTGAGTTAAGTGTTAGGAAATCTCTTCTAGTTTTGTTTGGTGTGGAAAGATCCCCATGAGTCCGAACAGAGCTGCTTTTATGTTCATTTGTCAGGCATCAGGAAGCAAGCCTCAGTTGTTACAAAGAGGGGCCTCATGGAACCCAGGACACCACTGTAACACCCTGGAATCCCATGGGAGCAAGGCTCCACTTTCACCCAGTGGGGCCTCTTGGGACACAGGTGCCACTGGGCCATGGCCAGGCCTGGTAGAAACAAGTCTCCATCATTGCACAGCACGGCCTCATGGGACCTGGGAGGAAACTGTGTCACAATGGATTCTGATGGAATGCACCCACTGCAATGCCCACACCCATCCATTGACCACTCCATTGATCACACCCACCTCAGTGACCACATCCCCCTGATTGACCACTATCCCACTGACCACACCCACTGCATTGACCACACCCAATGGACCAGACCCATCAAAATGGCCACACCCACCTCTCTGACAACACCCTAAAATGGCCACACCTGCTCCATTGATTATATCCCTCACACTGACCACTCCTATCTCAATGACCACACATCCACACTGACCACACCCACTGCAGCGACTACGCCCATCCCATTGACTCCACCTACCCTCCAATGATCACATCTTTATGACCACGCTAACCACACTCATCCCACTGACCACACCAAATGACCACATCTTCTGACCACACCTACTGAGCACACCCCTTTGTCTACACTCAGTGCACACACATGCAATGACCATACCCACTGACCACCCCCACTGACCACACTCACCGACCACATCCAATGACTATGACACTGACCACACCCACTGGCCACACCTCACTGGCCACACACACTGACCACCCTCCAATGACAACACTCCACTGACCACATCCATTGAACACACCCAGTTACTACCACAAGGACCACACCCACTGACCAACCTAATGACTGCACCCATTGACCACATGCACTTCCCATCCCAATGACAACCTCACTGACCACCCCAATGACCACACCCCAGTGTCCATTCCCACTGACCACCCCAGTGACTGTACCCATTGACCACACCCACTGAATACCCCAATGACAATCATACTGAACATACCCAATGACAAACTCAATGACCACTCCCCACTGACCACACCCCACTGACCACACCCTACTGATAACGTCCAATGACCACACCCACTGACCATGCCCCACTGATCATATCACTCACCACACACGTTGACCACCCCATTGACAACAGAAATGACCGCACCCATTGACCCCACCCACCGGCCACCCCAATGACAACCCCACTCACCACTCCCATTTACCTCACCCACTGACCACCCTAATGACAGCACCCACTGACCAAACCCACTGCCCATGGCAATGAAAACTCCAGTGACTTGCCCACTGACCACTCCCCACTGACTAACCCAGTGCCCATGCCCCAATGACCACCTCACTGACTACCCCAATGACCACACCCCACTGCCCACCCCAATGACCACCCAAGGAGAAGGGTGTCCTTTCCAGGAAGGAGGAAATACGTGGCCACGAAGAGCCAGTCGGTGTTGTAGCTTTCCCTGTATATTGTTTGTTTTATCCCTTCTGTTATCAATATTGTTTCAGTTTTTAATTATTGCTTATCTTGTTGCTGTTCCCAGTAAATTGTTCTTATCCCAGCCTGGGATCTTTGTCTTTTGTCCTTTCCATGGGAGGCTGGAGGGCAGTGAGCAGCAGCACGGTTTTAGCAGGAGCAGGAAATTGGGGAATCCCGTTCCTAAAGCCTGGCCCATGGAAACCGAGCATCCCAGCTGGTGCCAGCCCTGGTGTCCATGGCAACCACCCCTGGCATGGGGTCTCCATGGAGCTGCCCAGGGACTGACCATCCCAACAGGGGGCTGGTGATGTTTGCCTGTAAAGGAACCGAGTTGTCACAGGCCCTCACAGGGGTTCCATGGGGACTTCCCAAGAGTCTCCAGGCTGTTCCAGAGCTGGAATGTCACAGGCACAGACAGGGGCTCCATGGAGACCTCCCACGGGTTTGTGGGGGTGGTCAAGAGCCCTGTGGTCAGAGGCAGTCACAGCCATTCCATGGTGACATCCCAGGGTACATCTTCCACCAGATCAGGTTGTTCAGAGCCCTGTCCCAGCTGGACTGGAATGTTTCCAGGGATGGGGCATTGACCACCTCCCTGGGAACCTGTCCTGGTGGATCACCAACCTCACCATCAAAAATTTCTTCCTTATCTCTCCTTATCTGAACCTCCCTTCCTTTAGTTTAATACCACCACCCTCTGTCCTATTTTGACAGGCCCTACTAAAACATTTGTCCACCATTGCATTCCCAATGAGCCAGGTTTCCATGGCAATTGCCAGGATAGGTGAGCCAGGTGTGGTGTTCCAGAGAGGGTTGCCATGGACACAGTGGCCAGCACTGTCCCTTTCTGTCTGGCTGAGCTGGCCTTTGGCTCTGGCAGTGGCGTTTGCTGCTGGTTTCGCGGTGCCTGAGCAGCCAGCAGGGCACAGGGCAGATGGCCGTGGCACAAGCCCCCAGCAAGGGATCCCCTCTGGCTCTGGGCAGTGACAGCAGCCCTGACCAAGGGGCCCAGGGCAGCTTTCCATGGCAACCAACCATCCCAAGGGCTCTAGGCCTTGGTTGCCATGGCCCCAAACCAAGGAACGGGTCCCTGTGGCCGCTGCCGTGGCACCTGAGGGCCCCAACGAGTGTCAGTGCAATTGTACCTGGAACAGCCCTGGCACTGCTGTGTCCTGCGGGGTGCCATGGCAGCCCAGGACAGCAACAGCTCTGCATGCAAGTGGCCACGGAACCTGGCTACAGAAATAGGGCCTTGGGCTGCTTTCCAAGGAAACTGGAACTGATGGGGGTTGCCGTGACACCCTAAACCAGCAGTGGGGTCAGTGCAGTGTCCATGGCCACAGCCCCTTGCAATGGCCCAGGGCACCTTGGGATGATGATCCACCCTCACTCCTGGCCCAGGCCAGGGCTGCACTGCCCTTCCCCACAGCCTGTCTGCATTGAAGCACTTCCAGGCCTCTCTGCACTTCCCTTCTCCTCACTCTTGGCTCACTCACACACCTCCCAACAACCCACCTGGAGCTTGCAGCTGCAAGGAGTTCAAAGCTTGTCTGTCCTTCAGCAGTTGGTTGAATTCTGCCTTCAGCCAGCTCTGTATTTGTGTTTATTGCAGAACTTCCTGTGTGTCTAAAACATTCTATGCATGGTTCTGCCTTGGGGAAGGGGAACCTCCTTGGGCACCTTGGGCTTGGCACACACTTGAGGAGATTGTCTGAAACTCAGGAGTTTTAGATTGCTAAAATAAAAGAAGAAAAACCCTCTTTGGCTGAGTGCAGCCATTTCTCAGAGCAAAGCAGTTCCCAGGTGAGTGAGGAGAGAAAGGATGGGGTTGGGGAATGTGGACCAAGGTTGTCCACACTGGACAGACCTCAAGGCACAGCTTCTCTGAGCAGGCCAGACCTCCTTAGGAGAGACCCTGGATCTACATCAATCACTGAATGATGCAATCATAGCTGCCCTAAAGAGAAAAATACACCATTGAAAATAGGAATACATATTTTTTAGAAAATCTTTGAAATACTTCTCCATAATTGCAGCAGGAAAAGTTCCTAATGAACTGCACCAGACCAGAAGGAAATCAAGGCACAGCCATGGTTTGTCAGCACTTGTTTGATCCTAATGAGCCCCATGGTCCATTTGGTGCTGAGCCCTGGAACCTCAGGGCCTGGGAGGAGATTGCACAAACCTTTCCAGGAGTCAAAGTCAGAAGAAAAACCCGAAGTGTCTTGAGGCATTAACGGGTTGCACTGAGGTCCATGCCCAACACAGGCTCCTCATGGACTCCTTGGAAGAGAGAATTGGAGGCCAGGGTTGCACAAAAATTTCTCACAGACTCAGTGTGGAAAGGAAAATCCAAAGGACCTTAAACACCTTGAGTATGTCAAAGTAATAATGAGCCGCACTGAGTGTCAGTGCAAAACTCTCAAGGGACTCATTAAAGCAGATAATTGGAGGCCATGATCACACAAAAACTTCTCAGAGACTCAGTGCCAAAAAAAAAAATTCTTTAAGAAACTTTGAGTACCTTAAAGTATTAATGAGCTCCACTGAGTGTTTTACTGGCTGAGAATCTCAAGGGACTAATTAAAGCAGATAATTGGAAGACAGGATTGCACAAAAATTTCGCAGAGACTCAGTGTCAAAAAAAGTTCTTTAAGAAACTTTGAGTACCCTGAGGTATTAATGAGTCCCACTGAATGTTTGTACTGACTCAGAATCCCAAGGGACTTGTTAAAGTAGATAATTGGGGCCAAGATTGCACAATCTTTCTCACAGAATCAGATTTAAAAGGGAAATACCAAGTACCTTTAAATAACTGAAGTACCTTGAAGCATTAATGAGTCCCACTGAGTGTTGTTTCTGACAAAGCCTCTCAAGGGACTAATTACAGCAGATAATTGGAGGCCATGATTGCACAAACCTCTCAGAAACTCCAAGGCAAAAGCCAAACCCAAAATCCTTTGAAGAACCTGCAGTGCCTGGGAGCATTGAGGAGCCCCCCAGGGCCATTCCTGACCAAGGCTCCCCAGGGACTCCTTCCAGCAGATCCTTGAGGCCACTGGGCTGTCAGGGGGATGCTGAGGGCAGGACAAGGGGCTGACAGTGCCCAGCCTTGCTGGGGCTGTGCCAGGAGGCCCCAGGGCCTCAGGACAAGGTGTCTCCTCACACCCCTTGGTGGCACAGACCCTGCTGTGCCCCAGCGCACCAAGGCTTGGCTTCTCTTTGTCCCCTCCTGGCATCACTGCCTGCAGTTCTCTGCCTCTGCCTGGGGCCCGGGGATACTTGCTCTGTCCTGTCCCTCAGTGGGACCCATTAAAACTTCCAGAAACTTTGGAGTTGGATTCTGACTTGGAGTTCTTGAGAGGTTTCTTCATCTCCCTCTCAGGGACTGATGTTCAGGGCCTGAGCACAAGCCCCAAGAGGGTCATTAAAGTCCTTGTGCTGTGTCTGTGCTGATGAGCTGGGCTGGGCTCCTGGCACAGAGGCAGCTCCTGGCAACCAAGAAGAGCTTCAAAAGACATTTCTCTTGCTGAGCAGCTCTTCTCCCAGCCCAGCAGGGCTGGGGAACTGCCTGCAGCCACCCCGGGCACAGCACACAGGCACAGAGGGGTTCAGCTCAGCCTGGGCTGGCAGCACAGAGCAGAGCTCACTCAGGGCTCACCAGAGGAGAAATCCTCACAGCGTTGGGAACAGTCACTCTCTGGCTGGGGGAAGAGAAGCTGCAGTTCCTGCAGGGATCTCCTGAAGCTGGCACATCCCACAGCTCTGAGGCCCTTCCAGGAGGACTCTCTGAGCTGCTGCAGGGCAGGGATGTGGCCCTAGGGCAGGGCTGGGTTTCCCTGCTGCAGCAGCCAAGGCACAGCACAGGGCAGCTCCCTGTGCCAGGCTCTGCTGCAGGGCTGAGCAGCCGGGGCTGCAGCCAGGGGTGCCCAGGGCTGTCCTGCAGAGCAGGGTCCTGCAGCCCAGGGCGCTGTGCTGGCCCAGGGACTCTGCTGCCTGCCAGGGACAGCTCTCAGCCGGCCCGGGGAGCTGCTCCCAGCGCTGGGGAGAAGCTGTGGGGGGAAGGAGCCACCCTGAGCAGGGCAGGTGCTGCTGCTGAGAGGTGCTGTGTGGGGCAGGGCTGCTCCCAGCTCCACACCAGCCTGGGCACAGCTCCGGAGGACACTTGCCAAAAGAAGGTGAGCCTGGGATTGCTGTAAAGATCAGGAGCTTTGCTGAGAGTGTTTTCAATTTCCTGCTTGGAGAAGAATGGGAAAGTTGGGGTGATGACAAAAATATTTTTGCTTTTTATACATTTTTCATATATTTGTAGCTCTGTTAACTGCTATTATATAGTTATACAACTAAAATCTTTAATTAACTCTATTCAACTACTATAACATACTTATGTAAGTATAATCCTTAATTAACTCCAGTATGTTTCCTACCCTGTCTATTGGATTTTAGAACAATAAGCTTCTAATTGCATTCCTGAAATACTGTATAGTAGTATTAACATGAAGAGGGCCTACAAGAATATTTTATTCTTTAACCAGAGTGTGAGCAATCATAAAAAAAAGTGGGGCAAAGAAGCCCTTGGACCAACTCCAATGGGTTGACCCAGGGGTGTATAACTGGGGCCGCTGAATCTCCTATTGGATATTCCTGTTAAATATTCTAATTAATCAACCTTAATAAATTGTTGAAATCAGGGGCTGGGTGTGCCCCATCCCCACTGGGACACGTGGAAGCTTCCAACAAACGTCTGGTTTTTACTTTAGTGCTCTAACACTGTTACAAGGGTGGGTTTTGTTTTGGTTTTTTTTTTCCTCTTTTGATTAGAGGCAACAGGAGGATGAGAGCAGCAGAACAGGAATTGTAAGCACAGAATCACAGAACATTCTGAGTTGAAAGGGACACACAGGATCATCAAAGGAATGTTTGAACATTTACAGAGACTCCAGAAGTGTAACTTTGGTGGTGAGCCTCTCTGCTGGGAGGCTCCTAAAGGGCCTTCAGCCCCTCCTCAGCCCCAGACAGCAGCAGCATCACCTTTGCAGGGCCCAGCAGGACTCTCCTGAGCTACCCTTGCCCACCTGCAGACAGAGCCTGCCCCAGCCAGGGCCCTGCAGACAGGCAGGTTTCTGTAGGGCCGGGCCCAGGGCACAGAGGGTGGGATGGGCTCTGTCAGCGCTGGCAGGGACAAAGCTCCTCTCAGCAGGGAAATGTCCAGGCCCAGGGAGATGCTCAGGGAAGGAGAGGGGGCTGAAGAGAGCAGTGCTGGGGGCAGGAGGGCACTGTTGGTGTGTGGGAGGTGCCGTGCACAGCTGGGCACGGGAACACTGTCCTGAGTGCCCGGCTGTCTCTGCCCTGCCCTCCCAGGCACAGCCCCACCACATCTTCTCTTGGTTCTGCACTGCCCTGATATTGTCCCTGGCATCTGGTGCTCTCAGGGAGGCTCTGGCATTTGCAGCAGCTGAGCCAGGCACTGCCCTTGGGATTGCTGCCAGGCAGCTGTGCCCATGGCCATGGGGTGTCCAAGCTTCCCTGGGACCTGTGGGGCTGTGGGCAAAGCAGTCCATGGGAAAGGGGACTGAGCTGAGCCCCCTCCCTGAGATCCCATCATGGGCACACCCAGGGATCTCCTTGCTGTGTCCCTGCAAGCTCTGAGCTGCCCTCCTGGCTGCAAATCTGTGCCAGAGCCCCTCGCAGTTCCCTGAATGTGCCCCGGGGAAGTGCAGAGATGCCAGAGCTGAGGAAATGCTGCTGGGTTTGCCAAGGGAGCCGTGAGTGTCCTTGGCAGAAGGGGGTGCTGAGACCTTGCCCAGAGCCCTTTGGAGAGGGGGAGACATTCAGGGATTCCTCTGCTCTGGGCAGGGTCTGGTTTATCCTAGGGTGACCCGGGAGTGTGATTGTGCTCTGATTGCAGCCAAAGCTGCAAACCCAGGGCAGTTGGGAACAAGCCCATCCAGCCCCTCCCCTTGCCCAAGCCACAGGGAATCCTTTGCTTCTCATATCTCTCAGTGGCAAACTCTGAGTGCAGCAGAAATGCTGGGGATTTCTGACTACAGAGAAACAGGAATGATGTGTGGGCAGGAAAAAAACAGCCAAAATTCTTTCCTTCTCTCCATGTCCTTTAGAATTGGGAGTGCAAATGGCAACAAGCCTTTCTACAAATAGGAGTGATTCCCCTAACAAATCCTGAATATCCAGCCTTGTCCCTCTGCCACATGGCCACACACCCAGGGCAGCAGGGCAGGCATGACTCCTGGAGAGCCCCCATGCACAGGCCTGGCTGCTGCTGGCACACTCAGACAGCACAACTGGAGCTCAGGCAGGGACCTGGGTGAAGGTTTTCCCAGAGCAGAAACAAGGGTGGGTGAGTCACAGTGGGACAGTCTACAGGCAATGGCCCAGGTTTGGCTCAAAGCAGCCTCTGCTGACTTGTCCCTGTCCTTTCTCCATGAACAGGTCCCCATGTGCAGCCAGAGCAAATGTCCAACAGCAGCTCCATCAGCCACTTCCTCCTGCTGGCATTGGCAGACAGGCGGCAGCTGCAGCTCCTGCACTTCTGCCTCTTCCTGGGCATCTCCCTGGCTGCCCTCCTGGGCAACGGCCTCATCATCAGCGCCGTAGCCTGCGGCCACCACCTGCACAGCCCCATGTTCTTCTTCCTGCTCAACCTGGCCCTCACTGACCTGGGCTCCATCTGCACCACTGTCCCCAAAGCCATGCACAATTCCCTCTGGGACACCAGGAACATCTCCTACACAGCATGTGCAGTCCAACGGTTTCTTTTTGTCTTTTTCATGTCAGGAGAGTATTTCCTGCTGACCATCATGTGCTACGACCGCTACGTGTCCATCTGCAAACCCCTGCACTACGGGACCCTCCTGGGCAGCAGAGCTTGTGCCCACATGGCAGCAGCTGCCTGGGCCAGTGCCTTTCTCTATTCACTGCTGCACACAGCCAATACATTTTCCCTGCCCCTGTGCCATGGCAATGCCCTGGGCCAGTTCTTCTGTGAAGTTCCCCAGATCCTCAAGCTCTCCTGCTCACACTCCAACCTCAGGGAACTTGGGCTTCTTGCTGTTAGTTCCTGTTTAGCAATTGGCTGTTTTGTGTTCATTGTTTTCTCCTATGTGCAGATCTTCAGGGCTGTGCTGAGGATCCCCTCTGAGCAGGGACGGCACAAAGCCTTTTCCACCTGCCTCCCTCACCTGGCTGTGCTCTCCCTGTTCATCAGCACTGGCACATTTGCCTACCTGAAGCCCCCCTCCATCTCCTCCCCATCCCTGGATCTGGCCCTGTCAGTTCTGTACTCGGTGGTGCCTCCAGCCCTGAACCCCCTCATCTACAGCCTGAGGAACCAGGAGCTCAAGGCTGAAGTGTGGACACTGATGACTGGATGGTTTCAGGAACACTAAACTGCTGGCCAATTTCTGCAAATCACTTGCAATAAAAGCAATCTTTGATAGTTCTTGTTGGTTTGGCTGTGCTTTCTTTTTCCCTGTCTTTTAGTTTTTCAGAATTATACACAAAGAAATGCCATTGTTTGTGCCATTTCTCATTTTGATTCTCTCCACCTTTTCTGTGGCCCCAGACTGTGTCAAGGAGGTGCTGTGCTCTCAGTGGCTTTAAACAAACTAAATGCTGTCCCAGCAAAGTTTTCACTGGAGATCCCCCTTTTGTTCCCTTCTCTGGAGCTGCAGCAGCAATGTCTGTGTGCAGAGCTGGGGACAGGCCAGGGGTGGCACAGCAGCTCTGCTCCTGCTGGCCACACCATTCCTGATCCAGGCCAGGAGCCATTGGCCTTCTTGGCCCCCGGGCACACTGCTGCCTCATGTCCAGCCTGCTGTCCATCAGGCCCTGCAGGTCCCTTTCTGCCTGGCTGCTGTCCAGCCACTCTGTCCCCAGCCTGTGGCACTGCAGGGGTTGTTGTGGCCAAAGTGCAGGACCCAGCCCTTGGTCTTGTTCAACCTGACATTGTTGGATTTGTTCCCTGGATCCAGCCTGTGCAGGGCCCTGTGCAGAGCCCTCCTACCCTCCAGCAGATCCATACTCATACCCAGCTTGGTGTCATCTGCCAATTTGCTGATGCTGGACTCAATCCCCTCATCCAGATCACCAATGCAGATCTTGAAATCCACACTGACTGGGTCTGATCCCTCAGCCATCCTGTGGGTGCCCTGTGATGGCACTCAAGGTGAGCTGTTCCATCACCTGGCCAGGCACCGAGGTCAGGCTGACAGGCCTGGAGTTCCCCAGATCCTCCTTCCAGCCCTTCTTGGGGATGGGCTCACATTGGCACCTCCAGTCCTCTGGGGCCTCCCTGGTGAGCCAGGACTGAGGAGAAATGATGGAGAGCAGCTTAGGGAGCTCATCCAGCAGCTCCCTCATGCCCCTAGGATGGATCCCATCTGGTCCCAGAGACACCTGTGAGCATCTGAGTGGCTCAGCAGGTCAGCAGCTGCTTCCTCCTGGATGACAGGGGGGCTCTTCTGCTCCCTGTCCCCATCTACCAGCTCAGGAGAACACTTGTCCTGAGGACAGCCTGTCCTATTGTTGTAAATTTAGAAAAACAAGGTGTTAAGCAGCTCAGCCTTTTCCTTATCTTTGGTGACCACATTTCCCCCAATAAAGAATGGAGGTTTTCCTTATCCTCCTTTTGCCATAAACATATTGACAAAATCATTTTTGTTATCCTTCACAGAAGCAGACAGGTTAAGTCCTTATTCAGCTTTCACCTCTCTTTTTTCCTTTTTCATGAAGGAACAACATCCTTAAACATTTCCTGAGTTGCCTGCTCCTCTGTGCAAAGGGGATGCACCCTCTTTTTTTTCCCTGAGTTCCTACAAAAGCTTTATGTCCAGCCAGGCCAGTTGTATTTCTCTCTGGATCATCTTTAAGTACACAGGGACATTCTGCTCTTGCTCCTTCAAGATTTCTTCCTTAAAGTGTATCCATCCTTCCTGGACACGCTTTGCTTTAAGGGCTGTTTCTCTTTAAAAAATCAGTACCTGTTTCAATACTCCCAAATCTGCATCCTGAATAGGCCAAAGTCTGCTCTCTGCAAGTCCAGTGTAGAAGTTCTGTTGATGCCTCTCCTTCTTTCACAGAATATTTAAAAACTCAATCATTTCATGGTCACTGCACCCCAAAGAGCTTCTGACCACCACTGATCTCCCACCAGCCCTTCTGTGTTTGTGAACAGCAGGAGACAGAGCTTTCCTTGGCAGTGAGAAGAGAAGGAAACCTCTCCAAAGTGCAGCTTGGAAGGATCAGCCTGGAGCTGAGGAAGAAGAAAAGTCCCTGCCAGGGTAGAATTTTGGTGCAGGAGGTGTCCCAGCGTGAGCCAGGGCCCTGCCCTGGCTCTGTGTGCCAGGAGCCGGCAGCGCTGGGTGCAGGGAGCCCAGGGAGGGCACAGAAATGCTGGGCTGAGAAATGCTGGGGGCACAGCGAGATGGGCGTGTGCAGCCGGCCAGGGCACAGCAGCAGCAGGCACAGGGGGCACAGCCTGCAGGAGAGATGGCCAAGGGCTGGGCAGGGCTGGCAGGGCCACAGGCACCCAGCCCCTTGTCCCCTGGGCTCTGCCAGCGCCTCTGGAGGCCCCACAGGAGGAACTTTCCTGTCAGGGGCTGCACTTTGGTCCTCCCTGGCCCCTCCCTGAGCAGGCTGGCAGGGCTTGCAGCTTTAGGACATTTGTCCTTGCTGCCCCTGCCATCCCCCTGCCCCACAAACAGCCCCCAGCCACCCGGGAGGGACAGGCCCTGCTGTCCCAGGCCTGGGCTCAGGGCTTGGCCTTTCTGCTCCCTCCAGCCAGCCCAGGCCTTGCTCAGCATTGCAGTTCCTGCTCACAGCCTTGGGCTCCCTGCAATCCTGGCCTCAAGGAGCTGCTCTCACCAGGCCCTGGGCAGCCTTGGGCACTCCCTGCCCTCAGTGCGGCCCAGGGATGCTCCAAGGGACTTGGAGTTTTGCTTCTGACTCCTTCAGCAGCTTCTTCCACCTTCTCTCAGTGCCTGGGGGTCCTGGACTCAGCCCCAAATTCACTGTGGGGCTGATGAAAAAACTGAACACCCTGAGGAGCTGCTTGTCTTCCTTCAATTGTCTTTGAGTCTCCAGGGCTTGTGCAGCTGACTGGAGTCAGTTTGGTGTTGTATAAAGAAGGAAGATTCAAAAGTGAATCTCATGATTTTTGGTTTTTTAGATGCATGAGTATTTTTAAAATTTTCTGCTCATTGAAGAAGTGACTGAAGGATTCTCCAAGTGATCTTGATGCTGAATGTTTCTTTAGAAGGTCTGGGCATGGAGAAGAATGATCCCCTTGCAGGCTGACCCTGTTTGGACAACCTGCTCCTCACCCCAACCTCACCATGTCTGGCATTGCCCACCTGGGACTGACATCCCTGTGCCCTGCATCAGAACCTTGTCCCCTGAGCTCTGCAGCTGCCTGTCCCAGCCCATTGCACCACGTCCCACCTGCTCTCCTCAGGCCTCAGCCTGCACACAGGCCCAGGAGAAGTTTTCCTGTTGGTGAGGAAAGAATGGAAAAGCCTGAGCAGGTTTCCTAAACAACAAAGCCCACTCAGGAACCACATGCTCAGGACAGGCTGCCTGGAATGATGTCACCTTTCTACAAGGGACAGTGTCACCAGAAATGAGCTCTGTAAGCAGAATTCTCTGAGTCTCTCAGCTGAATTCTCTGTCCCTGTCCTGGATCTCTGTTGCAGATGGAAGCTGCTGGTGCCATCCTCAGCTTGAACTCTCCTTTTGAATGCAGACAGAGGTTCCCAGGTGTGTAAAGTAAGTGTTGCTCAATGTTGATGCAAAGCTTTTGTGTTCCTCCTGGAACCAAGGAGACTCTTGAGACACTGCAAGGACTTGTTGAACCAAGGCTCCATTGTGACACAGCTCATGGAATCAAGGAGACAATTGTGACAGTAGAGAACCTCCTAGAAACAAGTCTCTGTTGTGGCAGTCATGGAATCAAAGAGATGTTTGTGACACAGCCAGGCCGTGTGGAACCAATGTTCCATTGTTACACTGCAGAGTCGAGAAGAACATGGTGACACCACAGAACCTCATGGAACCAAGGGTCCTTTGTGGCACAGCAGGGCCTCATTGGAACCCAGGGGACCTTTGTGACAAGGCAGGGCCTAATGGAACCACGGAGACCATTGTGACACTAAGGAAACTCATGGAACCACGGTGACCATTGGGATGCCATGGAACCTCACAGACCCAAGGGTGCATTGTGACATTGTGGTGCCTCCTGGAATCAAACATTGTGAAACTTGGAGGCCTAATGGAACAAGGGTTTCTATCGTGACACTGCAGAACCTCATGGAATCAAGGTGACCGTGTTACACTACAGAAGCTCATGGAACCGAGGGGCCATTGTGACACTGTGAACCAAGGAAATTGTTGTTGACAGTACAAAAACCCATGGAATGAAAAGTCCAGTGTGACATGATGGAACTCCATGGACCCAAGGGTCCATTGTGACTCTGTAGGGCCTCATGGAATAGAGGGTCCATTGTGACACAGCAGGGCCTCGTGGAACCAAGGGTGCATTGAGGCAGAGCTGGGCCTTGCTGGAACCAAAGAAACCCCTGCTAAAAGTAGGGTAACTCCTAGAACCAAGGAGTCCATTGGTACAGCATAAAACCTATGGAACCAAGGGGCCATTGGGACAAAGCGGGGCCTCATGGAACTAAGGGGACATTCTGACACACTGGGACTGCATGGAAGGGATTGTCCATTATGACAATGCAGATCCAAGGAGACCATGGAGACATTATGGAATCTCATGGATCCAAGGGGCCATTGTGACACCAAAGAACTTCATGGAACCCAGGGTCCATTATGACATATCAAGGCCTCATTGGAACAAAGGAACCATTGTTGACAGTACAGAAACTCATGGAACCAAGGGGCTGTGGTGACACAGCAGGGACACATGGAAGCAAGGAGACCAGTGACATTTAGGAACCTCATGGAACCAAGGGTTCATTAGGACACTGCAGAAACAAGGAGGCCATTGTTGACACTATGGAAGCTCATGGAACTGAGTGGCCATTGTTACACTCCAAAGTGTCGTTGAACCAAAGAGACCATTGTCCAACTACAGAACCTCATGGCACTAAGGCTTCACTGTGACACAGCAGGGTTCCATGAAACCAATTGTCCATTGTGACAATGCAGATCCAAGGAGACCATGGTGACACCAGGGAAGCTCATGGAACCAAGTGGCCATTTTGACACATCAAGGCCTCATGGAACCAAGGAGACCATGATGACATAATGGAATTTCATGGAACCAAGGGCCCATTGTTACAGTCCAGAACCAAGGAGACCATTTTGACAGCACAGAACCTCGTGGAATCAAGGGGCAGTTGTTAAACAGTTGGGCTTCATGGAACCAAGAAGCCATGGTGACACAGCAGGGCCACATGGAACCAACGGTGCACAGTGATAGTGTGGATCCAAGGAGGCCATGCTGATACTATGGAACTTCATGGAACCAAGGGTCCATTGTGACACAGTTGGGCTCCAAAGAAACAAATTGTCCATTGTGACAATGCAGATCCAAGGAGATCATGGTGACACTACAGAAACTCATGGATCCAAGGAGCCATTGTGACATTGTGGGACCTCATTGGAACAAAGGCCATTGCTGATAGTATGGAAGATGATCATGGAAACTATGGGACACATTATGGCACTGCAGAGCCTCATGGAACAAAGGAGACCACTGTGACATGGAGGAATTTTATGGAACCAAGCAGCCATTTGCGCATGACAGAACTAAGGAGACCATTGTTGGCAGTACAAAACCTCATGGAACTGAGGGGCCATTGTTATACAGCGAGGCCTGGTGGAACCAAGGGGCCAGTGTGACACCGTGGGGCCCCATGGAATCAAATATTCCTTGTGACACAGTGGGGCTGCTTGGAACCAATTGTCCATTGTGATACTGCAGATGCAAGAGACCGTGGTGACACTATGGCAGTTGATGGAACCAAGAGGCTGTTGGGGCACACCAAGGCCTTGTGGAACCAAGGAGAGCATTGTGGCAGTGCAGAACCAAGGAGGCCATTTTGACAGGACAGACTCTAATTGAATCAAGGGTTTAGAAGAATCCAAAGAGTTAAGAGTTTATCTCTAAAGGGATAGTAGGAGCAAGAAGCAATGGATATCAATGAAGAGTTAAGAGTAGAAGCAATGTAGGATAGTTAATCACTGCCAGATGAAGCTGGTTTGAGAAGACAAGATACCATTTGCCTGACTTTGCTGTGTTTGTAGAAGTTATCAGGGGAGGATGGAGTATTGTTAAGATGAAGAAAATGTAAGTGCACCTGGGCCCTGAAACGAGTCAGAGCCAGGCAGGAGAGCTTGAACTATGCCCAAGGGGTCAGAGAGCCTGCCAACAAGACCAAGGTGAAAAGTTTACCTTGAGGAAGACGTTCCTGACTTCATCCTAAGGCACCACTGACTCATTTCAAAACCCACCAATCCAGTTTGAGTGAAGGCCTGCTCAAGTGTGAAAGGACCTTGACCTCATTTTATGATGAAGAGGAGAGAAGACGGGGTGAAGTAATAAGTATGTATAGGCGTGTGGAATGATTACATGAATGTGTAAGATTTTGTAGATAAAGAGAGAGCCAGAGCTCTGTGATTTTTGCACAAGCCTTTGGGAGGTCACACGCCACAGTGCCTGGCACTGAATTAAACATACTACTTTCTAACTTTAATTAGTTGGAGAGTCTATGTCTGTGCTTGATTTACTTGATAATGGAACCAAGGGTCCATTGTTCTACAGCAGGGCCTCATGGAACCAAGCGGCCATTGTGACACCGTGGGACAAAACGGAGTCAAGGACACCGTTGATACTGATAATCCACTGGATAGAAACTTTTGAACTCAACTTTGAGTATTTGAGAGCAGGTATTCTTTATTACAGCTTGCTGGTCACTTGGGCAATCCTTCCTCCATTTGAGTGCACTGAGCATCAAATGAACAGAGTTTTGATCACACACACTGATTATGTACTCATTAGCCATCCCCACTTCCTTTGAATTTACTTGACATAGTTGCACCCCTTCTCACAAGTTCTTCTCTGGTTCTTTGGGGTCTGTCTTCAACATACATGCAGGGACAAACAACCGACTGCAGCTGAGGGCAGAGGCCTGTGCTGGCCACGGTGGTTGCAGGGGCTGGTGTGGGACAAATGCCCTGGGGCACCTTCCCAGGCTGTCCCCAGAAGAGAGACACAGCCCAGGCCCTGCTCTGCTGCTCCCTCAGGTCC
>JADMLD010001445.1:82500-144861 GCA_017589585.1 Phylloscopus whistleri
AGCCTGGGCACATCTGACTGACAGGGCAGCACTTCAGACTGGAAAAGCCCCGTCCCAAATTTTAAATGCAGCATCTCCTGACATTTCCCTTCTTGTGGGGGTGTGGAGATTCCTCCCTGGAGTGGGGACACCCCTCAAGGTCTCTGCCTGAGGCTGAGCTAAAGAGATTTGCCCACGGTCGTTGGTCTGGGGAAGTGACACCCATCTCTGGTTAATAACTGGTTTTGCTTTAATACAGTTGCTTCAAAATTGCTTCCTAGAGCACTATCTTAAAATAGATGTTACAGCTCCTGTACTGTGGAGTAAATCATTCTGATTAACACCTTTTTGTCTAATCATGATCATAATCAGTCATATCTATATGTCCATAAATACTTCTGGTTTGCCATCCTTAATGTTGAGGGACAAAGTTGTACAAAGGTTCAATTCCACCTGTATAATGCTTTAGGCATAAATCCTTGAGAAAGTCTGGGGCTGGGATTGGATCCAGGCACTGCCAGGATCCTCTCCCAGAAGGAGTTTAGAAAGCCTGGGGGTCCTGGTGTGGGTCCTTTGTGAACCTCGTGACCCAACAGGAGCTTCTCTAATAAACTTTGCCTGAAGCTGCCACTCTGCCCATGACAGGAACCCCTGGGAGTGTCTGTGACATCCCAGCTCTTTGGCAGCCTGGACACTCCTGGGATGTCCCCATGGAGCCCCTGTGAGTGTCTGTGACATCCCAGCTCTTTGGCAGCCTGGACACTCCTGGGATGTCCCCATGGAGCCCCTGGCAGTGTCTGTGACATCCCAGCTCTTTGGCAGCCTGGACACTCCTGGGATGTCCCCATGGAGCCCCTGTGAGTGTCTGTGACATCCCAGCTCTTTGGCAGCCTGGACACTCCTGGGATGTCCCCATGGAGCCCCTGGGAGTGTCTGTGACGTCCCGGCTCTTTGGCAGCCTGGACACTCCTGGGATGTCCCCATGGAGCCCCTGGGAGTGTCGGTGACCTCGCTGTTCTTTAGGAGCACAGGGATGTCACCACTGCACTCCTGCCACTGCCTGGGACAAATTGGCTCCTTGGCAGGGTACAGACACCTCTGGTGTCACTGGGCAGCCCTGGGACTGTCTGTCACCTCATGACCCTTAGGAAGATTAAGGACCCCTGGGATGTCACCACAGAGCCCCTGTGACTGAGGGTGACCAAACAGATCTTCAGGAGCCCAGAGACCCCTCAGATGCCACCATGGAGCCCCTGTGCCTGCACGTGAGCTCACAGCTCTTGAGCAGCTGGAAACCCCTGGAATCTCTTCAATCTGCTCTGCTGAGGATGGAGCCTCAGCAACTTGGAGGTTCCCTGATGAATTTTAGCTCTCCAGAGTCTTGTTCAGTCTTCAGCTCCTCAGTTCAGGAATTCAGTGCCAAAGGCTCATTAACATTCCAAAGCACTCTAACAAGAAAAGCCCCTGGGAATAATTTAATTTCAAGTCTGCAATTCTTCTGTGGTTCATTGTACAGATTTGAGAAGTGGATTCAAAGAGAATATACCATATTTTTTAAAATGCAGGGGTTTTTTTGTTTTTGTTTTTTTTTTTTTTTTTTTTTTTTTTTGTCCTCTTTAGTTTTGTTTTCCTGTTTATAGATTGATATCAGCAATCTGCAGTTGATATTGATCCCCAGCACCTTTTAAGGTGCTCTGAATAGATATGAACATCAAGACCCTTCATGGCTGACCATCAATCACACTTTGTCCCCATCCCCACCCCACCATTTCCCTCCTCCAGCCCCTGGCACTCAGAGCAGCCTTGTGCAAATCTGAGCTCCCTCCACTCCAGGCTGCACCTGCAGCTTTCATCTCCTTGGCACCAACTCCCACCTGCTTTCCTTGCAGAAGGAGCTGCCCGAGACACAGAGGGATGTTCATTCATTGTCAGCCAACAAAGCCAAGGGAAGGCACAGCTCCATGAAAAACACAAGTCCAGCCAGTGACACAAGGAGAGGACAAGATCAGGATTTCTTCTCCTGCCATTGTACAGTTCTAGGAAATTCCTGGTCTCTCCTGCTGGTGGGAAAACTTGGACATTTCTTAGAAGTGCTCCAATGACCCAGCTAATGAAGATGTGCTCGTGCACCTCGCAAGCTGCCGGTCCCCTACAGCCCTGCAGGGCTCCTGTCCCGTCTGCTCTGCTCCAGTCTAAAACAGGGACCAGCATTGTCCCAGCAGCATTGGAGAGCTGAATTGGAAAGGAGCTCAGCAAGTCAGCAGCCCAAGCTGTCAGCAACTGGGTCAGCCCAAGTGGTTCAAGGCTTGATTTGGTCTGGATTGGAAAATCCCAAGGGACAGGGATTAGAGGGCAGCATCTCAGCAGCTGGCTGAGCCCATGGGAACAAAGGTTTCCTCCTGTCCTGGCTGAGCCTCCCCTCTTCCACCCTCTGCTCATTGTCTTTTGTCTCCCAGCAGGCCCCCAGTGAAGAGCCTGGCTCTGTGTTCTCCATCACCTCCTCGGGGGCACTGCCAGGCTGGGATGAGGAGCCCCTCAGCCTTCCCTGCTTGGGGATGGACAAGCCCAGCTCCCTCAGCCTCTCCTGACAGCCCAAGGGCTGCAGCCCCACCTTGGAGCCCTTCCCTGACCCTGCTGCAGCTGCCAGACATCTTTCCTGCCCTGGGAAACCGAACCCAGGCTACAGGGACCTGGACAATCCACGTCCTTGATGTCCTGGTCACACAGCCCAGCCCCTTGTCCCTGTGTCAGGCTCTGGGGTCGATCCTGTGGAACATCCTTTGGTGGAGGCTGTGGCTCCAGGTGCACTGGGGTGTACCAGGGGACAGGGGAGCCTTCTGGGCATTTTGGCGGGGGGGGGGTTGGGACGTTTTGGGGAATTTTGGGGGGGAATTGAAGAAAATTTGGGGGATTTGGGGGGGTTTGGTGTCATTTGGGGTGATTTTAAGGGAATTTTGTGGAATTTTGGAGAATTTAAGGGAAAAATTTGGGAAATTTTGGGAGATTTTGGGGAATTTAGGAAAATTGGGGGAATTTTGAGGAAAATTGAGGGGAATTTTGGGGGAATTTAAGGGTATTTTGGGGAAATTTGGGGCAGTTTTGGGTTATTTTGGGTCATTTTTGTGGGAAATTTAGGAGAATTTGGCGAATTTTGAGGTAAATTTGGGGGAATTTTGGGAGGTTTGAGGGAATTCGGGGGAAGTTTTGGGGAATTTTGGGAGGTTTTGGAGGATTTGAGGGGCATTTGAGGGAAAAATTCAGAAAATTTGGGGAATTTGGGGGAGTTTGGGGTCATTTTGGGTGATTTTAAGGGTATTTTTGGGAAATTTGGGAGATTTTTGGGGTCATTTTGGGGAATTTTGGGGAATTTCGAGGGAATTTTTGGGGGGATTTTGAGAGGCTTTGGAGAATTTCAAAAAACCAAAACATGTTTTTGTTTTGTCTTGGTTCCATTATCAAGTAAATAAAGCACAGACAAAGACTCTCCAACTAGTTAAAGTTACAAAGTGGCATGTTTAATTCAGTGCCAGGCAATATGAGGAGTAACCTCCCAAAGACGTGCAAAAATCACAGAGCTCTGGCTCTCTCTTTATCTACAAAATCTTACATATTCATGTAATCATTCAACATGTCATTACATACTTATTACTTAACCCCGCCTTCTCTCCTCTTCATCATAAAATGAGCTCAAAATCCTTTCACACTTGTGGAGTCCTTCACTCAAATTGGGTCGGTGGGTTTTGAAATGGCTCTGTGGTGCCTTCGGATGAAGTCAGGAACATCTTCCTCAAGGTAAACTTTTCACCTTGGTCTTGTTGGCAGGCTCTCTGACCCCTTGGGCATAGTTCAAGCTCTCCTGCCTGGTTCTGAGTGGCTTTGGGGCCCAGGTGCACCTACAGTTTCTTCATCTTTACAATACTCCATCCTTCTCTCAGAACTTCTACAAACACAGCAAAGTCAGGCAAATGATAGATTGTCTTCTCAAACCAGCTTCGTCTGGCAATGATCAACTATCCTCCATTGCTTCTACTCTAAACTCTTCATTGATATCCATTGCTTCTTGCTCCTATCCCTTTAGCTAAACTCTTAACCCTTTGGATTCTTCTCAAACCTTGATTCAATTAGGGTCCGCACTGTCAGAATGGCTTCCTTGGTTCTGCACTGCCACAATGCTCTCCTTGGCTCCACAAGGCCTTGGTGTGTCACAACAGCCCCTTGGTTCCATGAACTGCCACAGTGTCACCACGGTCTCTTGCATCTACAGGATCACAATGGACAATTGGTGACAAGCAGCCCCACTGTGTCACAAGGAATATTTGATTCCATGGGGCCCCACGGTGTCACACTGGACCCTTGGTTCCACAAGGCCTCTCTGTATAACAATGGCCCCTCAGTTCCGTGAGGTTTTGTACTGCCAACAATGGTCTCCTTGGTTCTGTCGTGTGCAAATGGCTTCTTGGTTCCATAAAATTCCTCCGTGTCACAGTGGTCTCCTTTGTTCCATGAGGCTCTGCAGTGCCACAACATCCCATAGTTTCCATGAGTATCTTCCATACTATCAACAATGCCCTTTGTTCCAAGGAGGTCCCACAGTGTCACAATGGCTCCTTGGATCCACGAGGTTCTGTAGTGTCACCATGATCTCTTTGGATCCACATTGTCACAATGGACAATTGGTTCCTTGGGGCCCAACTATGTCACAATGGACCCTTGGTTCCATGAAGTTACATAGTATCAGCATGGCCTCCTTGGATCCACGGTATCGCTATGGACCATTGGTTCCATGTGGCCCTGCTGTGTTACAATGGCTTCTTGGTTCCATGAAGCCCAACTGTTTGACAACTGCGCCTTGATTCCATGAGGTTCTGTACTGTCAAAATGGTCTCCTTGATTCTGGACTGTAACAATGGACCCTTGGTTCTATGAGATTCTATTATGTCACAATGGTCTCCTTGGTTCCACAAGGCCTTGCTGTGTCACAATGGACCCTTGGTTCCATGAGCTTCCCTAGTGTCACCATGGTCTCCTTGGATCTGCATTATCACAATGGACAATTGGTTTCATGGAACCCTGCTGTGTCACAGTGAAACCTTAGTGCCATGAGGTTCTGTAGTTGGACAATGGTCTCTTTGGTTCAACAACACTTTGGAGTGTAACAATGGCTGCTTGGTTCCATGAGCTTCCATAGTATCAACAATGGTCTCCTTGTTTCTGCAGTGTCCTAATGAATCCTTGGTTCCATGAGGTTCCTAAATGTCACTGGTCTCCTTGGTTCCATGTGTCCCTGCTGTGTCACCACAGCCCCTTGGTTCCATGAGTTTCTGTACTGCCAACAGTGGTTCCTTTGTTCCAATGAGGCCTTGCTATGTCACAATGGACCCCGGGTTCCATGAAGTTCTTCGGTGTCACAATGGCCCCTTGGATCCATGAGTTTCCATAGTGCCTCTGTGGTCTCCTTGGATCTGCATTGTCATAATGGAGAATTCCTTCCATGCAGTCTCAATGGGTCAGAATGTCCCCTTAGTTCCATGAGGCCCCGCTTTGTCCCAATGGCCCCTTGGTTCCATAGGTTTTATGCTGAACCAATGGACTCCTTGGTTCTAAGAGTTACCCTGCTTTTAGCAGGGGTTTCTTTGGTTCCAGCAAGGCCCGGCTGTGCATCAATGCACCCTTGGTTCCACGAGGCCCTGCAGAGTCACAATGGACCCTTGGGTCCATGGGGTTCCATCATGTCACACTGGACTTTTCATTCCATGAGTTTTGGTACTGTCAACAACAGTTTCCTTGGTTCTGCAGTGTCACACTGGCCCCTTGGTTCCATGAGCTTCTGTAGTGTAACATGGTCACCTTGATTCCATGAGGTTCTGCAGTGTCACAATAGAAACCCTTATTCCATTAGGCCTCCAAGTTTCACAATGTTTGATTCCAGGAGGCACCACAATGTCACAATGGACCCTTGGCTCTGTGAGGTTCCATAGCATCCCAATGGTCACCGTGGTTCCATGAGTTTCCTTAGTGTCACAATGGTCTCCATGGTTCCATTAGGCCCTGCCTTGTCACAATGGTCACCTAGGTTCCAACGAGGTCCTGCTGTGCCACAAAGGACCCTTGGTTCCATGAGGTTCTGTGGTGTCACCATGTTCTTTTGCATCTGCAGTGTAACAATGGACCATTGGTTCCACACGGCCTGGCTGTGTCACAAATGTGTCTTTGATTCCAGGACTGCCACAACAGAGACTTGTTTCTAGGAGGTTCCCTACTGTCACAATTGTCTCCTTGATTCCATGAGCTGTGTCACAATGGACCCTTGGTGAAACAAGGCCTTGCAGTGTCTCAAGAGTCTCCTTGGTTCCAGGAGGAACACAAAAGCTTTGCATCAACATTGAGCAACGCTTCCTTTACACACCTGGGAACCTCTGACTGCATTCCAAAGAAGGGTTCAAGCTGAGGATGCCACCAGCAGCTCCCATCTGCAACAGAGATCCAGGACAGGGCCAGAGAATTCAGCTGAGAGACTCAGAGAATTCTGCTTCCAGAGCTCATTTCTGGTGCCACTGTCCCTTGTAGAAAGGTGACATCATTCCAGGCAGCCTGTCCTGAGCATGTGGTTCCTGAGTGGGCTTTGTTGTTTAGGAAACCTGCCCAGGCTTTTCCATTCTTTCCTCACCAACAGGAAAACTTCTCCTGGGCCTGTGTGCAGGCTGAGGCCTGAGGAGAGCAGGTGGGACATGGTGCAATGGGCTGGGACAGGCAGCTGCAGAGCTCAGGGGACAAGGTTCTGATGCAGGGCACAGGGATGTCAGTCCCAGGTGGGCAATGTCAGACCTGGTGAGGTTGGGGTGAGGAGCAGGTTGTCCAAACAGGGTCAGCCTGCAAGGGGATCATTCTTCTCCATGCCCAGACCTTCTAAAGAAACATTCAGCATCAAGATCACTAGGAGAATCCTTCAGTCACTTCTTCAATGAGCAGAAAATTTTAAAAATACTCATGCATCTAAGAAACCAAAAATCATGAGATTCACTTTTGAATCTTCCTTCTTTGTACAACACCAAACTGACTCCAGTCAGCTGCACAAACCCTGGAGACTCAAAGACAATTGAAGGAAGACAAGCAGCTCCTCAGTGTGTTCAGTTTTCTCATCAGCCCCACGGTGAATTTGGGGCTGAGTCCAGGACCCCCAGGCACTGAGAGAAGGTTGAAGAAGCTGCTGAAGTAGTCAGAAGCAAAACTCCAAGTCCCTTGGAGCATCCCTGGGCCCCACTGAGGGCAGGGAGTGCCCAAGGCTGCCCAGGGCCTGGTGAGAGCAGCTCCTTGAGGCCAGGATTGCAGGGAGCCCAAGGCTGTGAGCAGGGAACTGCAATGCTGAGCAAGGCCTGGGCTGGCTGGAGGGAGCAGAAAGGCCAAGCCCTGAGCCCAGGCCTGGGACAGCAGGGCCTGTCCCTCCCGGGTGGCTGGGGGCTGTTTGTGGGGCAGGGGGATGGCAGGGGCAGCAAGGACAAATGTCCTGAAGCTGCAGGCCCTGCCAGCCTGCTCAGGGAGGGGCCAGGGAGGAGCAAAGTGCAGCCCCTGCAAGGAAAGTTCCTCCTGTGGGGCCTCCAGAGGCGCTGGCAGAGCCCAGGGGACAAAGGGCTGGGTGCCTGTGGCCCTGCCAGCCCTGCCCAGCCCTTGGCCATCTCTCCTGCAGGTGTGAGTGTGGATTTGCTGGAGGGCAGGAGGGCTCTGCACAGGGCCCTGGACAGGCTGGATCCAGGGAACAAATCCAACAATGTCAGGTTGAACAAGACCAAGGGCCGGGTCCTGCACTTTGGCCACAACAACCCCTGCAGTGCTACAGGCTGGGGACAGAGTGGCTGGACAGCAGGCAGGCAGAAAGGGACCTGCAGGGACTGATGGACAGCAGGCTGGACATGAGGCAGCAGTGTGCCCAGGTGGCCAAGAAGGCCAATGGCTCCTGGCTTGGATCAGGAATGGTGTGGCCAGCAGGAGCAGAGCTGCTGTGCCACCCCTGCCCTGTCCCCAGCTCTGCACACAGACATTGCTGCTGCAGCTCCAGAGAACCAAAGGGAGATGTCCATTGAAATGTTTGCTGGGAGATCCATTGGTTCATTTAGAGCCACAGAGAACACAGCTCCTCCTTGACACAGTCTGGGTCCACAGTGAAGGTGGAGAGAATCAAAATGAGAAATGGCACAAACAGTGGCACTTCTTTGTGGATAATTTTGAAAAACAAAAACACAGGGAAAAAAAAAACACACAATCAAACCAAGAAGAACTATGAAAGATGGTTTTTATTACAAAGGCTTTGCAGAAACTGGCCAGCAGTTTAATGTCCCTGAAATTGTCCAGTGATCAATCTCCACACTGCAGCCTTGAGCTCCTGGTTCCTCAGGCTGTAGATGAGAGGGTTCAGGGCTGGAGGCACCACTGAGTACAGAACTGACAGGGTCAGATCAAGGGATGGGGAGGAGATGGAGGGGGGCTTCATGTTGGCAAAAATGCCAGTGGTGAGAAACAGGGAGAGCACAGCCAGGTGAGGGAGGCAGGTGGAAAAGGCTTTGTGCCGTCCCTGCTCAGAGGGGATCCTCAGCACAGCCCTGAAGATCTGCACATAGGAGAAAACAATGAACACAAAACAGACAAAAGCTAAACAGGAACTAACAGCAACAAGCCCAAGCTCCCTGAAGTTTGAATGTGAGCAGGAGAGCTTGAGGATGTGTGGGATTTCACAGAAGAACTGGCCCAGGGCATTGCCATGGCACAGGGGCAGGGAAAATGTACTGACTGTGTGCATGAGAGCATTGAGAAAGGCACTGGCCCAGGCAGCTGCTGCCATGTGGGCACAAGCTCTGCTGCCCAGGAGGGTCCCGTAGTGCAGGGGTTTGCAGATGGACACGTAGCGGTCGTAGCACATGACCGTCAGGAGGGAAAATTCTGATGTAATGAAAAAGGCAAAGAAAAAGAGCTGAGCAGCACATCCTGTGTAGGAGATGTTCCTGGTGTCCCAGAGGGAATTGTGCATGGCTTTGGGGACAGTGGTGCAGATGCAGCCCAGGTCGGTGAGGGCCAGGTTGAGCAGGAAGAAGAACATGGGGCTGTGCAGGTGGTGGCCGCAGGCTATGGCGCTGATGATGAGGCCGTTGCCCAGGAGGGCAGCCAGGGAGATGCCCAGGAAGAGGCAGAAGTGCAGGAGCTGCAGCTGCCGCCTGTCTGCCAATGCCAGCAGGAGGAAGTGGCTGATGGAGCTGCTGTTGGACATCTGCTGTCTCTGGACATTATAACCTGCAGAAGGATGAAAGACAATGAAAACTGACAGAAGATTTCTCACAGAAAAGTCAAAGCCCTTTCTCACAGACCCTCTCCTAACAGTAAAGACCTCCCCCCTGTCTCTGTCTTGGAGATTTTCCTTTGCCTTGGTTGCTGGAGCCCTGATTGCTGCTGGCCAACGTTGTGTGAGGAGCCAGACCTGGACCTGCAGGACACCTGGGAGTCAGCCCTGACCCCCAGTCAGTGCGGGGGAACAGTGAGGGCAGGGGCCAGTCCTGGTGTTTGAACTTGGACAAAGAATCTGCTCCTAAGGCACAGAAGCTGCCAGGGCAAAGGGATGGGGATTGCAGGAGGCAGAATGAGGGGTTCAGCTGCACCTGGGGAGAACAGAGAGCCCAGTGAGGCAGGAGGATTGTCTGAGCCTTAGTGCAGACTGAGGGGAGCTGCTCTGTGCCTCTCTCCTGCTCCCAGCTGCCCTGCAGTTGCACCTTTCTGAGCTCCACTCCAGTGTTACCCTGGAAAGGCAGGAGACACTGCTGAGAGCAGAGGGATCCCTGGCACACAAAGTGGCTCCTGCCTTTCCCAAAGTGACAGAGAGTCAGCTCATTCCCAGC
Source organism: Phylloscopus whistleri (assembly GCA_017589585.1). Lineage (NCBI taxonomy): Eukaryota > Metazoa > Chordata > Aves > Passeriformes > Phylloscopidae > Phylloscopus > Phylloscopus whistleri. Next base: position 92,358 of record JADMLD010001445.1, read on the forward strand.
CTGCCAGCCTGCCCTGCCCAGAGCTCCCTGGGTAGAGAGAGCTGGGACACCCCATTGCTGTGCTCAGCCTGCACAGGAGCAGCCCAAGGGCTGGGCCTGAGCCTGCAGCTGGAACTGCCATTCCCAGAGAGCCCCTCAGCAATGCCAGCAGCAGCACCTGGGCAAGGCAAGGAGAGAGAAAGCCGGGCCCTGAGGAAAAGCCTTTCCCTGCCCAGCCCTGCCCAGCCCCTGCCAGGCAGCAGCAGTGCAGGACAGTGGCCCTCAGGCCCTGGGCAGCAGGGAATGGGCACATGGCAGCAGAGATGCCCTTCATCTCTGGAGCTGCTCTGCCGGCCCAGGAGGGGACTGAGGGCCCCGAGCCCCCGGGCTGAGGGCTGTGCTGGCTGCCAGGGGACACAGGAGCTGTGCTGCTCAGGGCAGGCTCTGCCCTGCAGGGCAGGGCTGGCAGCTGCCACATCTCCCCTGCAGCAGCAGCAGGGCTGCCCTCAGCACTGCCTCCCTCCCGCCCTGCCCACGGCTCTGCTGCTGCAGCTGTCCCAGCCCGAGCTGTTCCTGTGGGCCCGGGCTCCTTCCCTGCCACAGCTGCCAGAGCCCAGCCCAGCCCCTGGGCCAGCTCTGCCCTGCAGCTGCTCGGGGCTGCAGGGATGAAAGAACAGCTCCCCCAGGCCTGGGCACCATGGAAAGGTGATGCTGCATGGATCTGGAGCCTGGGGAGCTGCAGGCACTTGCTGAGGTTCCCAGGAAAACTCAGTGGGATGGTTTAAGAGCCTCAGCCCCTGCTCTGCCCTGCACAGCTGAGTTTCCATTGCCACCAAGCTGAGCCAGGGAAAAGTGGTAGCACAGATTCAGGAAAGCAGAGACCCAAGCAGGAAACTCCTGCCCTGAATGAGCTCAGGAAAAGTCCCCTCAGAAATGACCTGGGCATGAGCTGGAGCTCTGAGCAGCCCTGGCACACACAGCACCCTCTCCACAGCAGCAGCAGGACCTGCCCTGGCAGGAGTCACTCCTTGCACCCACTGCTCCCCTCCAGCATCCATGGGAGCTCCCAGGCAGGCTGAGAGCTGCCCCTGGCAGGTGGCAGATCCCTGGCCTGGCCAAGAGCCCTCAGGGCTGCAGGAGCTGCTCTGCAGGACAGCCCTGGGCACCCCTGGCTGCAGCCCCAGCTTCAGCCCCTGCAGCCGTCCCTGGCAGCAGGAGCCGTCCTGCCCTGTCCCTCTGACGGTGCCCAGGGCAGCCCCGCCCTGGAGCACATCCTCCCCCAAAGCAGAAAGGGCAGCAGAGCCATCCTTACAGTCACCTCAGTCCTGTCATGGGTCAGCTTTAGGAGATCCCTGCAGCCACAGACTGACTCTGTCAGAACTGTGAAGATTTCTCCAGGAAGAAGCTCAGAATTTTATAAAGCTGTGAAGATTTCTCCATGAATATTGTCAGAAATGTCCTTCCAGTTTCTTTAAGCCTGTGTCTGCTTCACTGCTCTCAGGTACGTGCAGGCAGAGCCCTCAGCCCTGATGGGCTGGAAGAGGAGCTGCTCCTCAGGAGAAATGTCTTTTTGAAGCTCTTCCTGGTAGCCACCAGCTGCCTCTTTGCAAGGAGCCCAGTCCAGCTCATCAGCACAGACACAGCACAAGGACTTTAATTAACCTCTTGGGCTTTGGTGTTATTTACATCAGACTCAGTCCCTGGAAGAGTGTTCAAAAACTTTTCTAGAACTCTTTCAAGAACTTTTCAAAGTGCGATTCAAACTCCAAAGTTTCCTCAAGTTTTAATGTGTTCCACAGAGAGACAGAACTGAGAAAGTGTCCCCAGGTTCCAGGTAGAGCAGAACCCTGCAGACAGTGATGACAGGTAAGGACAAACAAGGCAAAGGTGTCTCTGATGCTGAGCAAACCTGGATGTGTTTCAGGAATGCAAAGGGCCAAGGCCTGAGCCCCAGCCCCTGCCAAGGCACATCCTGTCCCTCCCTCCTTGCTCAGGGCTCTTCCCAGGCCACTGGGATGTGGGGATGTGCAATGCCAAGGGCAGCACCATGGGGCAGCCCCTGCCAGGCTGCTGAGCAGGGACAAGGAGGCCATGAGGCCCCAGGCCTGCAAGGGTCACTTGTCCCCTCCTCCTGGCTCAGGCCCAGGGCCAGCAGCCATGGCCAAAGTGCTGCAGGCCAAAGTTGGCTCTGTCAGGGCCTTGCAGCTGCTGCCCATCCCTGTGCCCTGTGCAGCCCAGGCTGTCCTACGGTGTCCATGCCCTGTGCCTCTGTCCCTGCAGGCTGTCGTCACCCCCGGCTGCCCCACCTGGCTGGGCCCTTCCTTTGCTGACAGCTCTGCGTCCTGCCTGCCTCTGCCTGGGCACACAGAGCCTTGGGCTGGATACCAAAAGGGTTCATTCCATTTTTACTTCCCTGTGAACTTTTAGTAGAGGAACAAGGCATGCATAACCTGCTTTCCCAGTGAGGATGGTTGGAAGAGAAGAAGAAGACATCTGGCTTAAGGGTTCAGTGATAGGAAAAACAACTGAATCTGGGAACTTGGGGTGGGTTTTATGGTAATGGCTAAATTGTAATACACATGTAGTGACTGTATATAAGTAACACTTTTAGAATCACATGTCCATGTAAGGTTATGAGTTACCACATGTTGGACCTCAAGCCTGAATAAATGATGCCCTCTTAAACACCAAATTAGTGTTAAGGAGTCTTATTCTGATATTTTGGACATTTGGTGACAGTGGGGCCTCCCAGAACCAAGGAGTCTACTGTGACACCTTGGACACTCATGGAACCAAAATCCTTTTTGACACAGCAGGGCCACATGGAACCAATGGTCCATTGTGATACTGCAGATCCAAGGAGACCATTGTGACACTCTGGAACCTCATGGAATCCAAAGTACATTGTGACAGAGAAAGGCTTCATGGAACCAAGAGTCCATTGTGACACAGCAAGGCCTTGTTTGAGCAAGGGAACCATTGTTGATAGTCCAGTAACTCATGGAACCAAGGGGCCACTGTGACACACCAGGGCTGCAGGGAATGGAAGGTCCATTGTGACAATGAGGATCCAAGGAGACCATGGTGACACTGTGGGGCCTCGTGGAACCAAAGGGGCCATTCTGACACAGCAAGGCCTTGTAGAACCAAGGAGACCATTGTGACACTGCTGAACCTCACAGAACCAAAGTGACCATGTTATACTGTGGGACCTCATGGAACAAAGGGTCCATGGTGACACTGAGGAACCAAGGAGACTGTTGTTGGCAGTAGGAAAGCTCATGGAACCAAACTCCATTGTGACACAGCAAGGTCTCATGGAACCAAGGGCCTATTGCAGCTCTGTTGGGCCTCATGGAACCAGAAGGCATTATGACACAGCTTGGCCACATGGAGCCAAGGGGCATTGTGACTGAGGAACCTCATGGAACCAAGAGTCCATTGTTACATTCTGGGGCCTTGTGGAACCAAGGGGACCACAGTGACATTGCAGGGCCTCATGGAACAATGGAGACTATTCTGACACTTTGGGACCCACTGGAACCAAGGGGCCATTAGAGCATGGCAGGGCCTCATGGAATCAAGGGGGCTGCAGTGAACACTGTGGGTGTCCATGGGATGAAGGGTCCATTCTGACACTGTGGAACCAAGGATACCATTGTGACACTATGGGGCATCATGGAACCAAAGGTCCATTGTGACACAGCAGGGCCTCATGAAACCCTGGGGGCCATTTGTACACCTTGAGGCCCTGGGAAACCAAAGGGCCATTGTGGCACTTCAGGGCCTTGTGGAGCCAAGGGGTCCATAGTGACACTGTGGGGCTTAATGGAACCAAGGGACAATTGTGGCACTGTGTGGCACCATTGAACCAAGGGGTTCATTGTGACACTTCAGGGCCCCATGGAACTAAGGATTTCTGGACTAGCACGAGACCCCATGGAACCAAAGGTCCATTGTGACATTGCAGGGCCTTGTGGAATCCTGGAGAACATTATGAATCTTTGAGGCCTTGTTGAACCAAGGAGCTCTGCAAGACTTTGTGGAGCCAATAAGACCATTTTGACACTGCAGGGCCTCATTGAACCAAGGCTCAATTGTGATACTGCAGTACCAAGGAGACCCCTGTGACACTGAAGGCCTCATGGAAGCAAGGGGGGACAATTGTGACACTACAGGGCTCAATGGAAGCAAGGGGCCAGTGTGACAGGCTGGGCCTCATGCAGCCAAGGGGCCATTGTGATCCTGAGGAGCCCAATAGAACCAAGGCACCACTGTGACACTGCAGGACTATGTGGAATCATGGAGACCATTGCGAAACTCTGAGGCCTCATGGAACCAAGGGGCCACTGTGTCATTGTGCAGTTGTGCGTTGTGCATTTTTCATTGTGCATTGTTCCATTCCATGGAACCAAGGAAACCATTTTGACACTGCAAGGCCTCATGGAAGCAAGGGACCATTGTGACACCATGGGGACCCATGGAAACTGTTGCGAGAAGGGAGCCGAGTATCAAACGGACACCAATATGATTAGGTTTGATCTGCTCGTTTATTCTTTATTCCCTATATTTATGTGGTTACAGAGTAAAAGCAGGCACAGCTAAACAATTGCTGATTGGTTAAAATCTCATGTTCAGACACTTTAAATGATTGCTCATTGGTTCATGTCTTTTGGCAGCAAATTCTTCTTTGTTCTGTCTTATGATCAGCATTTCTGTCTTCAGCATCTATGAGAAGGGACAACAAGTTGTTACATGTCTTCAGCTTCCGAGAGGAAGCATCTGTGAGAAGGACCAATGAGTTATTCCATTTGCTACCTTTTTGCTAATTCAAGGCAATGTAGGAACAGCAGAGTTCACAGCAGTCACAGTACAAGACCTCATCCTGTTCCCTGATAACAAGGATTGTTCAAACCTCCTAGCAATAGATTGCGGCCTCGCTCTTCTAAAAACTCCTCTACAATGGGGGTTAACCCCAGAGGGCTTGGAAGCTGCCAAGAGTGGCAGACAGACATCACACACATTCCTAGTTTCAGCCACCAAAAATATGTGCATGTGAACATTGACACATATTCAAACGCAGTTTATGCCTCTGCCCACGCAGGAGAAATGGCTGCACATGCCAAGAAACCTCTTGTGCAAGAGTTTTCAGTACTGGGGATCCCTAAGAAAATCAAAACTGACAATGACTCAGTGTATAAAAGCAAGGAATTCCTGCAGTTTGTCCAGCAGTGGGGAATGGAACATATAACAGGCATCCCCCACTCCCCCACAGGCCAAGCTGTGGTTGAGCGTGCCCACCAGACCTGCGCAAGACAGTTCCACAGCATGCATGTCACCAACACAAAAACTCTGCAAAGCCATGTTTACCATTAACTTTCTGAATTGTTCATTTGAAAACATGAGTCCTCCGGTGGTACATCACTTTAACAGCAGTAATCAGTTTAAGCTGTCACAGCGCCCACCAGTTTTGATTAGGGACCCAGAAACCTGGGAGATCAAAGGTTTCTATGAGCTCGTGACCTGGGGATGTGGCTACACGTGCGTATCCACCCCCTCGGGCCCAGGCTGGATACCCCAAAAGTGGGTGAAGCCTTTTGTTCCCAAAAACCCAGCACCAATGGAAGATGCTGAGAAGCAAGCAGCTGTCACTTCAAAAAGAAGACATCGCTGGAAAGAGAAGACAGAGCCTTCTTAAAAATCAGGTTACTTCCAGCAGATCTCAGATAGTTAATATGCTTTATATTTGTGCTTCCTTTTACAATCCTGTTGTTTTGTGTTGTCTTGTTCTTAATTGTGTTGGCGTTCGGAATTCTTCGCTGCCTAGTTTTAAAGGCCCTCAATGATTTAATCCCTACCACCTCAGAAGTCAGCCATGCAGAGCTTGCAAGGCAAGAACAGCCAAAACTGCCTGCAAATCAAAAGTGGTGGGCAAAAACTATTCTGCCTCAGAATGGGCCCGAATCGTGTCATTCAGTTTTATTGTAAGAGAAAAGGGTGAGATGTTGTATTGCACTAAGTAGTCAGTTCACTTTGTTATATTGCACTGGGTGTTTCTGTTATATGTATTCACACAAAGCATTTGCTGTACCTTCCCATCAGCCTCTGCACTGAATTCCCTCTACTTGACACCACCTATGCCTCACCTCCCCCAGGTCAGCCCCCATCGGCTGGTAGAACCCCTCCCTTCCCCCTCCTTGGCAGAGGGCATAAAACTGCCCTCTGGCAGGGAATCGCCCTCTTAATTCCTCTCTTAATTCCTCTCTTAACTCCCCAAAGCTGCATGGAGTAGGTTCTGCATTAAACTGTGGGACTGTGTTCCTGAAGGATTAAGAACGCCTTTTGTCTTTTATCTTCGTCCTTGCCTCAGTTTCCCCCCGAGCATACTGCTAGTCAGGGCTGAAGCTCAGGGGCGAGTGGGAACTGAGGCAAAGGAGCACAAAAAGAGAAGCTCAGCAATGCACCCAACCATCACTACCAAAGATTGCCCGCAGTGAGTAAGAAAGATCCATCAGCAGTGACCCTCAGACTTTCCTATCACCCACACCCACACATCAGCTGGGGGAAGCTGTCACAGCCAAGGACTGCAGAGCCACTCCTGGACACTGGGAATTCCTGCAGGTGCCTCCAGCCACAGGTGAGGCTCCAACCTCACTGGGAGAGGGCCCAGCTTTGATAGTGCTGAATAAACAAACTGACAGCACTTCTAGAGTGGGAACATCTGGATTCATCGTCCTCTTGGGTCCCTCCCAAAGCCTGGCCAGGGCTCAAGGAGGAACCAAGGGAGATGACTTTGACCATACAGCCCCAAACAAGGCCAGATGTCAGATTTCATGGCCTTGTCCAAATTCTAAACATAGAATGGTTAATCTGTGTTTCACTAATGAGTGGATACATCTATCACAATGCTAATGACCATGCATATTTCACTAATGAGCAGATACAAAGATAACCTTTGGATGGAAGGTTCACCCAGAGGTTCACCCTGTTGGGCCCGAGTCTCGGCAAATGGGAGGCGGCAGAGGCAGAATGAGCCCATTGAACCCATCCAGTCCCTCCCAGTGCAGCCCAGTTCATCCCCAGTACAGGCCAGTGCATCCCTATGTCCCTCCAGTCCCTCCCAGTACAGCCCAGTCCCTCCCAATACACCTGAGTCCATTCCCATTCCCTTCCAGTTTCCCCCAGTGTCATCCATAGTATGCCCCAGTGTCCCCCAGTCCTCCCCACAGCGTCCCCAGTTTGTCCCAGTATCCCCAGTATCACTCCCAGTATGTCCCAGTATGTCTCGTGTACCCCCACAGTCCATCCCAGTCCACCAAGATTCCCCCTCAGAATTCCCCGTGTTCCCAAGTGGTCCCAGTCCTCCCCAGTGTCACTCCCAGTATGTCCCAGTGTGTCCCACAGTGTTCCCAGTATACCACAGTATGTCCCAGTCCTCCCCAGTGTTTCCAAGGAAACTGGAACTGCTCACGGTTGCCATGGCACCCAAACCCAGCAGTGGGGTCAGTGCAGTGTCCATGGCCACAGCACCTTGCAATGGCCCAGGGCAGGTTGGGATGATGACCCACCCTCACTCCTGGCCCAGGCCGGGGCTGCAGTGGTTTTGGTGGCACCTTGGGCTGGCACAAACTTGTGCCTGTTTTCAATGTGGAGAATTAGGAGTTTTACATTGCTAATGAAAATTAAGAACCCCCTGTTTGCCTGAATGCAGCCAGTTTTCCGACCAAAGCAGGTCCCAGGTGAGTGAGGAGAGACAGGATGGGGTTGGAGAATGTGGAGCAAGGTTGTCCACACTGGGTCAAAACTCAGGACACAGCTTCTCTGAGCAGGCATCACTTAGGAGAGACCCTGGATCATTATCAATCACTGAATGCTGCAATCACCTCTGCTCTAAACAGAGCATAATAAAAGACACCCTGTATAACAGGAATGTGTCTTTCTTAGAAACTCTTTGAAATGTTTCTCAAAAATTGTAGCAGGAAACTTTCCTAATGAACTGCACCAGACCAGAGGGAAATCAAGGCACAGCCATGGTTTGTCAGGACTTGCTTGATCCTAATGAGCCCCGTGGTGCATTTGGTGCTGAGCCCTCAGGGCCTGAGAGGAGATTGCACAAACCTTTCCTGGAGTCCAAGTCAGAAGAAAAACCCAAAGTGTCTTGAGGCATTCATGGGTTGCACTGAGGTACATCCCCAACACAAGCTTCTCATGGACTCCACGGAGGAGAGAATTGGAGGCCAGGATTGCACAAAAACCTCTCACAGATTCAGTGTGGGAAGGAAATTCCAAAGTACCTTAAACACCTTGAGTATCTCAAAGCATTAATGAGCCCCACTCAGTGTCAATGCAAAGGTCTAAAGGGACTCATTAAAGCAGATAATTGGAGGCCAGGATCACACAAAAACTTCTCAGAAACTCAGTGTCCAAAAAAAAGTTCTTTAAGAAACTTTGAGTACCTTGAAGTATTAATGAGCCCCACTGAGTGTTTATACTGACTAAGAATCCCAAGGGACTTGTTAAAGCAGATAATTGGGGGCCATGATTTGACTAACTTCTCAGACTCAGTGTCAATAAAAGTTCTTTAAGAAACTTTGAGTACCCTGAAGTACTAATGAGCCCCACTGAGTGTTTTCACTGACTAAGGATCCCAAGGGACTTGTTAAAGTAGATAATTTAAGGCAGGATTGCACAATCTTTCTCATAGAGTCAGATTTAAAAGGGAAATACCAAGTACCTTCAAATAACTGAAGTACCTTGAAGCATTAATGAGCCCCACTGAGTGTTGTTACTGACAAAGCCTCTCAAGGGACTAATTACAGCAGATAATTGGAGGCCATGATTGCACAAACCTCTCAGAGACTCCAAGGCAAAAGCCAAATCCAAAGTCCTTTGAAGAACCTTCAGTGGCTGGAAGCATTCAGGAGTCCCCCAGGGCCATTCCTGACCAGGGCTCCCCAGGGACTCCATCTAGCAGATCCTTGAGGCCACTGGACTGTCAGGGGGATGCTGAGGGCAGGACAAGGGGCTGAGAGTGCCCAGCCTTGCTGGGGCTGTGCCAGGAGACCCCAGGGCCTCAGGACAAGGTGTCTCCTCACAGCCCTTGGTGGCACAGACCCTGCTGTGCCCCAGGGCACCACGACTTGGCTTCTCTTTGTCCTCTCCTGTCATCACTGCCTGCAGTTCTCTGCTCTGCCTGGGGTCTGGGGACACTTTCTCTGTCTTGTCCCTCACTGGGACCCATTAAAACTTCCAGAAACTTTGGAGTTGGTTTCTTCATCTCCCTGTCAGGGACTGATGTTCAGGGCCTCAGCACAAGCCCCGAGAGGGTCATTAAAGTCCTTGTGCTGTGTCTGTGCTGCTGAGCTGGGTTGGGCTCCTGGCAACCAAGAGGAGCTTAAAAGCACATTTCTCTTGCTGAGCAGCTCTTCTCCCAGCCCAGAGGGCTGGGGCACTGCCTGCAGCCACCCCGGGCACAGCACACAGGCACAGAGAGCTTCAATCACTCAGGGCTGGGAAGGAGCTGAGAAGAGACTGGGGGAGAATCACTGCCAGCCCTTGGCACAGGAACCTCTGGCTGCAGGACAATGCAGCTGCAGCTCCTGCAGGGATCTCCTGAATCTGGAACATCCCAATGCCTACAGACTCTGTGAGTACATTCTCTGATTCTCTCTTGTGCAGAGCAGCCAGGGGTGCCCAGGGCTGTCCTGCAGAGCAGGGTCCTGCAGCCCAGGGGGCTGTGCTGGGGCAGGGACTCTGCTGCCTGCCAGGGACAGCTCTCAGCCAGCCCTGGGAGCTGCTCACAGCACTGGGGACAAGATCTGGGTGGAAGCCGACAGCTGGGAAGGCATGGAAGTGTTCTCCTTGTGTGGTGAGGATGCTGCATTGTTCAGGACTGCTCCCAGCAGGACATTGAACTGCAGAACATTTCCAAGTAGATTATACAGGGAGCACAGCAAGGTAGCGGCTGCATAAAATGGAAAATCCTGCTTTTTAATCCACTGCTCTGTGTGGCCTGGATGGGAAATTGCACACAGATATTCATCTCCAAGTGCAGGCTGAGAAAAAGAAAACAAGTTTATTTCAGTTCTTAATAAACCAGGCAGTGGGTCCCTTGCAGGCAGCACCAGTGTTGCTTTTCCACGCTCCTCAGGGTTGCTCTGGCGTTGCCATCAGAGCCTGCAGAGGCAGAGCTGCCCCTGGGCAGTGCCTGAGCTGGGAGGGGTGTGCAGGGCAGAGCTGAGCCCCCAGGGCTGGGCTGGGCTCTGGCAGCACTGGCAGGGCCCAGCCCTGGGCACAGGGAAGCAGCTGCAGGCAGGGGCAGCTCCAGGCAGCAGAGCCCTGGGCAGGCAGTGGGGGGAAAGTGCCACCAAGCTGGGCTGGGATATTGAAAGTCCTCTCCAAACCAAACTATTCCAGGATTACTTTTTTTACAGATCCCCATGCCCAAACACTGCAAATGGGGTGTCCCAGCTCCCTCTGCCTGGGCAGCTCAGGGCAGGGCAGGCTGGCAGGCTGGGAATGAGCTGACTCTCCTCCAGCAGTGCCATGTACAGGACCCTTGGTGTGTCCTGGGGATGCCATCTAAGCTGTGAGCTGCCTCCAGGGGACACTGGGGGACAGGAGTGTCCTTGGCCAGGGCTGGGGCTGAGACTCTGAGAAAGGCTGAGCCACTTTGCTCTGCTCTGGCTCCCTCTGCTCTCAGCTGTGTCAGGCTGATTTCCAGGGGAATACAGTGGCTGCCCTGGATCTCAGGAAGGGCAGCTGGGGACAGATGGAGCGACAGAGCGGCTCCCCTTACCCTTCACTGAGTTACAGCCAATGCTCTTGCACTGCACAGTTCTCTCTGATCTCCCTGGGCACAGCAGGAAACCCTCTCCAACTATCTTTGGCCATCCCTGTTCCTTAGCCCTGGCACAGGAGATGCTGCCAAGCTCCTCTGACTCAGCAGCACTTTGGGCTGATGAAGTCCAACCCCAGGACTGGCCCCTGTCCCCGTTCCCATGGCCCCACTGCTGCAGAGCAGAGCTGACCCCTGGGTGTCCATGGGCAGAGCCCCTGCTGGTCACAGCCACAGGGCCAGATCCCAGCAGAGCTCCAGGCACGGGACTGAAGGAAGGGCTCTGAGAAAAGGAAAATTGGGTGGCACAGAGCAGCAGGGGCAGGGCTGGGAGAAAGGGCTTGGACATTGCTCAGCAAAGTCTCCTCTGACTTGTCCCTGTGTCCTCCTTCACCAGGACTCCATGGGCAGAGTGAGGAAATGTCCAACAGCAGCTCCATCAGCCACTTCCTCCTGCTGGCATTGGCAGACAGGCGGCAGCTGCAGCTCCTGCACTTCTGCCTCTTCCTGGGCATCTCCCTGGCTGCCCTCCTGGGCAACGGCCTCATCATCAGCGCCGTAGCCTGCGGCCACCACCTGCACAGCCCCATGTTCTTCTTCCTGCTCAACCTGGCCCTCACCGACCTGGGCTCCATCTGCACCACTGTCCCCAAAGCCATGCACAATTCCATCTGGGACACCAGGAACATCTCCTACACAGGGTGTGCTGCACAGGTGGTTTTTTTTGTCTTCTTTCTCTCAGCAGAGTACTATCTCCTGACCATCATGTGCTACGACCGCTACGTGTCCATCTGCAAACCCCTGCACTACGGGACCCTCCTGGGCAGCAGAGCTTGTGCCCACATGGCAGCAGCTGCCTGGGCCAGTGCCTTTCTCACTGCTCTCATGCACACAGCCAAGACATTTTCCCTGCCCCTGTGCCATGGCAATGCCCTGGGCCAGTTCTTCTGTGAAATCCCACACATCCTCAAGCTCTCCTGCTCCAAATCCTACCTGAGGGAATTTGGGGTTTCCATTTTTACTTCCTCCTTAGCACTTGGTTGTTTTGTGTTCATTGTTTTCTCCTATGTGCAGATCTTCAGGGCTGTGTTGAGGATCCCCTCAGAGCAGGGACGGCACAAAGCCTTTTCCACCTGCCTCCCTCACCTGGCCGTGCTCTGCTTGTTCCTCAGCACTGGCGCATTTGCCAACCTGAAGCCCCCCTCCATGTCCTCCCCATCCCTGGATCTGGCCCTGTCAATTCTGTACTCGGTGGTGCCTCCAGCCCTCAACCCCCTCATCTACAGCCTGAGGAACCAGGAGCTCAAGGCTGCAATGTGGAGATTGATGCCTGGATGGTTTTGGAAACATTAAATTGCTGGTTAATTTCTGCAAACACTTGAAATAAAAGTCATCTTTGATACTTCTTGTTAGTTTCGTTTTACTGGTTCTCTTACTTTGTTTTACATTTTAGATAATGTCCACAAAGAAATGTCAGTGGTTTTGCCATTTGTCATTTTGTTTCTCTCCACCTTCCCTGTGGCCACAGACTGTGTCAATAAGGGGCTGTGCTCTCAGTGGCTCTAAATGAACTCCAGGATCTCCCAGCAGAGTTTTCTGCAGAGATGCCCCTTTGGTTCCCTTCTCTGCAGCTGCAGCAGCAATGTCTGTGTGCAGAGCTGGGGGCAGATCAGTGCTGGCACAGCAGCTGTGCCCAGCAGCAGCAGCAGCACTTGGTGCTGCCAGTGCTGCTGCCGTGGCCCTGCCCCGCTGCCCTCCTGGCCCTGGTGTTGCTGTAGGGCCTGAGTGCTCTCGGGGCCGGGCACAGGGCTGGGGGTGGCAGTGCCGGGGCTGCAGCAGGGACAGCCCATGGGCACTGCTGGCACAGCAGCGCTGAGGCCTCAGCCCAGGGCCTGGGGGCTCCAGGCTCCTTGCCCAGGCTCTCTCCACAACACATTGCCCAGGCCAATGCTCAGCAGAGAAAAGCCCCGGCAGCAGCCCCAGGCTGGCCGTGGGCAGGCTGGGGGCAAACAGCACGGCTGGGGCTCTGCAAGGGCCCTGGGGCACACGGCAAGGAGCAGCAGAGCAGGGCCTGATCCATCCCCACTGCGCTGGACACCCCAGGCCAGCGTCCCACAGCCTCCTCATGCACCTGCCAACAACATCCCCCCTCTGCAGCCCTGGCCTCTCCCCCAGCTCACACAGCTGCCGCAGCCTTGTAGGCACAGACACGGCAGCACTGCCTCAGGAGCCCCTGTTTGCACTGCCCAGAGCAGGCCTGAGCACCCCCATGGGGTTGGTGTGGGGAGATGAACCTGAGGGAGCACAAATGCCAGCAGCCCCTGGGGCCAGGAAGGGCTGGGCCACAGCAGGGAAACCCCTCAGGTTGGTGGTGGCCTCTGAAGTCAGCCAGAAAGCTTGTTCCCACGAGCTGGGAGTTTCCAGCCTGCTGTCCATCAGTCCCTGCAGGTCCCTTTCTGCCTGGCTGCTCTCAAATCACTCTGTCTCCAACTTGTAGCGCTGCAGGGATTGTTGAGGCCAAAGTGCAGGACTTGGCACTTGGTCTTTTTCAACCTGACATTGTTGGATTTGTTCCCTGGATCCAGCCTGTCCAGGGCCCTGTGCAGAGCCCTCCTGCCCTCCAGCAGATCCACACTCCCAGCCAGCTTGGTGTCACTACGGTTCCATGAGGCCCTAGAGTGTCACAATGATCTCCATGATTCCATGTGGCCTCCCAGTGTCACAATGTCCCTTTGATTCCATGGGATCCCTTGGTGTCACAAAATACCTTGGATCATTGGGCCTTGCAGTGTCACAAGGACGCCTTGGTCCCCCAAGGCCCTGCAGTGTCACAATGGATCCTTGGTTCCAGGAGGTCTGGCAGTGCAGCAATGCTCTCCTTGGTTCCACAGGGTCACAATGGCCTCTTGCTCCCAAGGGGCACCACAGTGTCAAATCTGTTTCCTTCATTCCAGGAGTCCCTGAGGAGCAATCCTGGCCCTTGGTTCCATGGGGCCCTGCAGTGTCACCATGGCCCCATCATGACACGAGGTCCTGCTCTGCCCCAATGCTCTGCATGGTTCCACAAGGCCCTGCAGTGTCACTGTGGCCTCTTGGTTCCATGAGGCCTCAGAGGGCCACCATGAATCCCTTGGTGCTGCAGTGTCACAGGGGAGGCCTGGTCACACAAGATCCTGCAGTGTCACCAGGGACCCTTGGTTCCATGGGGCACCACAGGGTCACAGTTGTTCCCTCAGTTCCAAGAGTCCTTGCAATGGAACAATGGCCCCTTGATTCCATTGGGCCCCAGGCTCTCCCAAGGTTCTCCTTGGTTCTGCAGTGGCACAATGGCCTCTTGGTTCAACAAGGCCCCTCAGGGTCACAGTGGCTTCTGTGCTTCCACCAGGACTCAGACTGTCACCATGGACTCCTTGCTTCCATTCAGCCCCACAGTGTCACAGTGGCCCCTTGGCTCTGTGGTGCCATGTCATACACAGTGTCACTCTGGTCCTCTGAGTGCCACCAGGCCCCGCAGTGTCACCATGGCCCCTTGCTTTCCCAGGGCCCTGCAGTGTCCCCATCATCAGAGAATCCAGCAGGCTGCAAAAGACCTTGGAGAGCATCAAGTCCCACCCGTGACCCAACACCACCTTGTCACCCAGACTATGGCACTCAGTGCCACATCCAGTCTGTCCTTAAACACTTCCAGGGAGGGTGACTCACCCACCGCCCTGGGCAGCCCATTCCAGTGCCCAATCTCACATTTTGTGAAGAATATTTCCTCATGTCCAGCCTAAATGTCCCCTGGTGCAGCTCAAGGCCTGAACTCCAGCTCCGTCTGGAACCCACTGGGATCGGCCCAAAGCGGGGGAAGCCCCGTGGATCCATTTTTTCCTGTGGGTGCAGCTCCCACCCCAGGCAGAGCAGGACTGGGCACTGGGACTGTGATCCCTGATTCCCAATCTCCTTCCCTTGCTCTCTCCTGTTCTCTCCCTTTCCTTTGGGTGATCATCAATCCCAGAGTGGCCAGAGAGCCCCGTGCCCAGGTCGGGTTTCCCAGGAAAGGGAGGCCTGGGGCTGAGGTGCCCCAGGCTGGCCGGGAATGGGGCTCCGGAGGTCCCTGGGCTGTCAGGAACAGGGGATCCAGGGGCTGGTAGAGGAGGATACCCGGGAAAGGGGGTGCAGGGGGTGTCGGTGCAGGATAAAGGGGTGCAGAGGGTCCTGGAGCTGTGGGGGGGTCCCAGTGGCCGGGAATGGGGATCCCAGGGGGTACCAGGAGGGCTCCCCAAAGCCCCTTCCAGGGGGGAGCAGGAGCTGGGTCAGGAGCTCCGGGAGAGAAAAGGGGGTGACCCCGGCACGGGGGGGGGGACATGGGGGAGTCACAGGCGCTCCCAGGGGGGGACACGACCCCCGGGGACCCCCCCTCACCCTCTCCCGCAGCGGAGGCCGAACCCCAGCCCAGGCAGACGGAGCCCAACACGGAGCCCCTGAGCCCCGGCAGCGTCTGGGGGGGGCGTCCGGCGGCAGCTGCGGGGGCGGGAGGGGCAGGGCCCGGGAAAGGGACCGGGATGGACCGGGACAGGCTGGGATGGACTGGGACAGGCTGGGATGGACTGGGACAGACTGGGACAGACTGGGATGGACTGGGACAGGCTGGGATGGAATGGGACAGACTGGGACAGACTGGGATGGACTGGGACAGGCTGGGATGGAATGGGACAGGCTGGGATGGACCGGGACAGGCTGGGATGGAAAGGGACAGGCTGGGATGGACTGGGACAGGCTGGGATGGACTGGACAGGCTGGGATGGACCGGGACAGGCTGGGATGGACTGGGACACACTGGGATGGACTGGACAGGCTGGGATGGACTGGGATGGACTGGGATGGACTGGGACAGGCTGGGATGGACTGGACAGGCTGGGATGGACCGGGACAGGCTGCGATGGACTGGGACAGGCTGGGATGGACTGGGACAGGCTGGGATACACAGGGATACACCGGGCCCAGGACTGGCACCCACTGGGAGCAGGATCAGAGCACACTGGGACCCAGCAGAACAAAAACTGGGGATCATCGTGGGACCAACTGGGATTGACTGGGAGTGACTGAGAGTGACTGGGATCATAGTGCTGGAAACTGGAACCTTACTGGGCCAAGTGAATGTGACTGGGAATGACTGTGAGTATGCTGAGGGCAACTGGGATATACTGGGAGTGTCTGTGACCATACTGGTGGTGACTGGGAACACACTGAGAGCGACTGGGAGTGACTGGGTTTACACTGGGGGCAACTGGGATTGACTGGGACTATGCTGGAGAGACTGGGATCATCGTGGACTCATACTGGGATCATACTTGGAATGACTGGGTCTGTACTGGGGCAACTGAGAGCAACTGGGATCAGACTGGGAGGAACTGGGAGCAACTGAGACTGTACTGGGGGCAACTGGGATCATGATAGCATCAGAAGAGGATCATACTGGGTGTGACTGGATCTGTGCAACTGGGATTACACTGGGAGGAAATGGGACCATGCTGGGGACAACTGGGATCGTACTGGGAGCAACTGGCACCACACTGAGGGTGACTGGGGTCATACTGGGATCATACTGGAAGTGACTAGGAGCAGGCTGAGGGTAACTGGGACTGTGTTGGGGAAACTGGGATATACAGGGAGGGACTGGAATCATGCTGGAGGTGACTGGGAGCAGCTCTGAGCATGGAATCATGTTGGAAGCTACTGGGGGATACTGGGAGTGAGTGGAAAAACACTGTGGACAACTGGGATTTACTGGGAGAGACCGGGAGTGACTGGGATCACAGAGGAACCATGAAGTTACAGGAATAATACTGGGAGTATCTGGGAGTGACTGGGATCATACTGGAATCATACTGGGAAGGACTGGAACCATAGTGGGAGTGACTGGTATCATACTGGGGGTAACTGGAACTGTACTGGGAGCGCCTGGAACTATTATAGGGGTGAATGGGAACACCTGGGACCATGCTGGTTTCATAGTGGGATCATTCTGGGATCATAGTGGGATCATACTGGGGGTGACTGGGATGATACTGGGACCATACTGAGTGTAACTGAAAGTGACTGGGATCATACTGGGGGTGACTGGGAGCCACAGGGCCCATGCTGGGAGTGACCTGGGCCCCCTTGGGGGAACTGGGGGAACTGGCCCAGCTGGGGCTCAGGGTTGTTCTCCCCCAGGGCTGCCCCCAGGTCCTGCTGCCACCCCCGGCCCTGCAGAGCCGAGGGACAGGGGACAGTGAGGGACAGGGGACAGCCAGGGACAGGGGACAGTGAGGGACAGGGCACAGCTGAGGGACAGGGGACAGCTGAGGGACAGGGACAGCTCGGGGGCAGGGCACAGCTGAGGGTCAGGGCACAGCTGAGGGACAGGGGACAGTGAGGGACAGGGGACAGCCAGGGACAGAGGAGAGTGAGGGACAGGGCACAGCTGAGGGACAGGGGACAGTGAGGGACAGGGACAGCTCGGGGGCAGGGCACAGCTGAGGGACAGGACAGTGAGGGACAGGGGGCAGCTGAGGGACAGGGGACAGCTGAGGGACAGGGGGCAGCTGAGGGACAGGGGACAGTGAGGGACAGGACAGTGAGGGACAGGGGACAGTGAGGGACAGGGGACAGTGAGGGACAGGGACAGTGAGGGACAGGGGACAGCTGAGGGACAGGGGACAGCTGAGGGACAGGACAGTGAGGGACAGGGGACAGTGAGGGACAGGGACAGTGAGGGACACAGGACAGCCAAGGGACAGGGGACAGTGAGGGACAAGGCACAGTGAGGGACAGGGACAGTGAGGGACACAGGACAGCCAAGGGACAGGGGACAGTGAGGGACAAGGCACAGTGAGGGACAGGGACAGTGAGGGACACAGGACAGCCAAGGGACAGGGGACAGTGAGGGACAAGGCACAGCTGAGGGACAAGGGACAGCCAGGGACAGGGCACAGCCAGGGAACACGGCCTGGCCGAGGGACACTCAGCTCCAGCACTCTGGGCTGTTGTGCCCGGGCTGTTGCCCTCGGGCTCCCAGCACAGGCCAAGGGGCAGAATCCCCTCCAGAAACTGTTGTTTGCTTTCAGCTCGGCTCTGGAACATTCCCAAGGAGCCGCCTGCAGGGGCTGGAGCCCGGCCGGGTGCCCGGGGCCACCAAAGCCGCTGGGGCAGAGCCCTCCTGCCCCGGGCAGGGCAGGGAACAGCCAAGGAAAGGCTCCTGCTGGGCTCAGGGCAGGGACTGGGCACTCCCCTGGGGCTGCCACGGGCACCACAGAGCCGCCCTGGGGAAAGGACGGGGATTGATGTCCCATGGAATGCCAGCAGGGATTCCTTCTCATCTCACTGCTGTCATTGGATCGGTCATCGATTCGGATCATTGCCCCACAGAATTCCCATGGCAGTGGGCTGGGGGGGAGATCCATCCATGGAATTCCCACCAGAATGGGATGAGAGTGAGATCCAGCCATGGAATTCCCACCGGAATGGGATGAGAGTGAGATCCAGCCATGGAATTCCCACCGGAATGGGATGAGAGTGAGATCCATCCATGGAATTCCCACCAGAATGGGATGAGAGTGAGATCCATCCATGGAATTCCCACGGGAATGGGATGAGAGTGAGATCCAGCCATGGAATTCCCACCAGAATGGGATGAGAGTGAGATCCAGCCATGGGAATTCCATGGGAATGGGATGAGAGTGAGATCCATCCATGGAATTCCCACCAGAATGGGATGAGAGTGAGATCCAGCCATGGGAATTCCCACCAGAATGGGATGAGAGTGAGATCTAGCCATGGAATTCCCACCGGAATGGGATGAGAGTGAGATCTAGCCATGGGAATTCCCACCAGAATGGGATGAGAGTGAGATCTAGCCATGGGAATTCCCACCAGAATGGGATGAGAGTGAGATCCAGCCATGGGAATTCCCACCAGAATGGGATGAGAGTGAGATCCATCCATGGGAATTCCATGGGAATTCCTGCATTCCCGAGTCCCCCCCTGACGTACTCCCCCTGTCCGCCCCCCTGTGCTAGCTCAGTTTCTGGGGAGCTTTGGGGGAAATACCTCAGGGGATAGGATAAAAGATTCAAAAGAGGCTCTTACCTCAGGATATTCCAAGGCTTTATTCTCAAAGGGATCCCAGGACAAAGAGAGCGAAAGAGGAAGGGGCACGAGTTTATGCAGATTTATGCATCTTTTAGTTAATTTGTGCATCTTTTAGTTAATTTGTGCATATTCTTGTTAATCTATGCAGATTTTATTTAATTTATGAAGATTGTACAATTTTTAGTTAAATTATGCGGATTTATGCAAATTTCAGTTAATTTATGCACGTGTTAGCTAATTTATGTGATTTTTTGTTAATTTATGTAGAATCTGTGCAAGATTTAGTTCATTTATGTGATAGAATAATAATAAAATGCATAAATCTGCATAGGTCAGAGATGAGGGAAGGACGGGGTCAAACTGATGGTTACAGGCCTTAGGGGGTTCTGGGGAAAAACCATTCCCCAGAGGAATACAACACAAATTTTCATCAAAATTCCCCAAATTTTCCTAAATTCCCCCCCAATTCCCCAAAATTCTCCCCAAATGTCCCAAATTTACCCAAAATTCCCTTAAAATCCCCCAAATGACCCCAAAATGACCCCAAAATCCCCCAAATTCTCCAGTTTCTGAAATTTCCCCCAAATTCCCCTCAAATTCTCCAAAAACTCGCCCAAAATTTCCGTTAAATTGCCCAAATTCCCCTAAATTTCCCCCCAAATCCCCCAAAATCTCCCCAAATTCCCCCAGATTTCCCTCTAAATTCCAAAATTTTCTGAAATTTTCCCCAAAATTCCCCTCAAATTCCCCAAAATCTCTCAAAATTTACCAATTTTCCCCCCAATTCCCCAAAATCTCCCAAAATTCCCCAATTTTTCCTCAAAATCCCCCCAAATTTGGTCTAAACTCCCCCAAATCAGACTGGAATTCCAAAAACTGGGTCCAAAAGCCCCAAATTTGGGTCCAAACCCCCCAAATTTGGACAAAAACCCCAAAATGCCCCAAAATGCCAAAAATTGAACCCAAATCCCCTCAAATTTTACCCAAACCCGCCCAAATTGAACCAAAATCTCCCAAAGTTTTTTGTCCAAAAACTTACTCTTTCTCCTCCCCAAAAATTCCAAATTTTTGGTCAATTTTGCCTCAAAAATCACCATTTTGGGTCAACTTTCACCAAAAATCCCCTTTTTTGGGTCAAAAATTCACTTTTTTTTCCCCCCGGGGTTTTTTGGACTCAAATTTTCTCACGGGAACTTTATTTTGGGGCCAAACTGGGCAGTTTTGGGGTCGGGACAAACAGGAAGCACCTGGGGGAGGATTTTGGGGTCAAACGGCGCCGGTTTTGGGTGGGAAATTCTCGATTTGAGCAATTTGGGGTGAAAAGGCCCCCCAAAAAAGAGAAACGAAACCAAATTGACCAAAATCAGGGAAATTTTGAGAAATGTCTCAGAAAAACAAAATTTTTTTGCCAGGGGAGGGGAGCTTCGAGTTTTGGGCTTATTTTGGGTGAATTTTGCAGCTTTTTGGGGCCAGAGAAAATTTTGGGGGATGAAAAAATTGAAATTTTTGAGGCAAAGAAATTGGAATTTTTGGGGTAAAAAAAAGGGATTTTGGGGGCAAAAGAATTGGAATTTTTGAGGCAAAAAATTGGAACTTTTGAGGCAAAAAAAATTTGAATTTTTGAAACAAAAAAGGAATTTGGTGGTAAACAATTAGAATTTTTGAGGCAAAAAATTGGTATTTTTGAGGCAAGAATTTTGAAATTTTTGGAATGATTTTGGGGGAAATTTTGGGATTTTTTTGGGAAATTTTGAGGGATTTGGGGGGAATTTTGAAGAATTTTTTTTAAATTTGAGGAATTTTTTTTAAATTTTAGAGGATTTTTGGGGGGAATTTTGGGGAATTTTAGAGAATTTTTAGGCGATTTTGGGAAAATTGCAGAAAATTTGGGGGAATTTGGGGAGATTTTGGAGATTTTTTGGGGGGGATTTGAGGGAACTTTGGGGGATTTGGAGAATTTTTGGGGGAATTTTTGAGGAATTTTGAAGAAATTTTGGGGGGATTTTGGGGGAAATTTTGGGAGTTTTGAGAGAAAATTTTGGGAAATGGAATTTTTTGGAGATTGTTGCAGAATTTGGGGCAATTTTGGGGGAATTTTGGGGTTTTTGGGGAGATTTAGGGGGGGAAAAGGGGGAAAATGAGATTTTTGCCGATTTTTGGGAGATTTTGGAACGGAATCATAAAAAAGAGGAAATTTGGGGGGAAAATGGGATTTTTTTATAAATTTGTGGAAATTTGGGGTGATAAATTTGGGATTTTTTAACAGAAAACCGGGGTTTTTACTGAAAACCGTGATTTTTACACAAAAACGAGGCAAAATGTCCAAAATTCGATTTTATTGCCCCAAAAAATGCAACAAAAAAAACCCAAAAAAACCCAAAAAATTCCCCCAAAATCTTCTCGGCATCTTTGCCTTCTGGGACCTCACAGCACCTGTGGGAAAAGAGGGAAAAATCTGAATAAATCTGAATTAATTAATCAAATTAATCGAATTAATTAATTGTTTAATGAATTAATATAAATAGCCATTAATTAATTAAAAGTCTGCAGAAATTAAATAAAACTTGAAAAAATCTGCATAAATTAACCCAAAAATGGCATAAATCTAAATTTAACTAAATTAATTAAAAATGTACCGAAATTAATGAAAAGGTGAAAAAAATCTGAATAAATTAATTAAAAATCTGCAAAAAATAATTAAAAAGCTGTAAAAATTAAAATTTGAAAATATCTATGTAAATTAACCAAAACTGCATTAAATTAACAAAAAAGCAAAAATCTGCATTAGTTAATTAAAATCTGAATTAATTAATTAAAAACCTGCATTAATTAAATTGAAAATCTGCAAAAATAAATTAAAACTTTAAAAATTAACCAAAACTGCATTAAATTAACTAAAAAACTGGCATAAATCTGAATAAATTAATTAAATTCTGCAGTAATTAATTAAACTCTGCATAAATTAATTTTAAAACTTCAGAAATTAATTAGAACTTGAAAATATCTGCATAAATTAAACAAAACTGCATTAAATTAACCCAAAGAACTCTGGCACAAATCCAAATTTAACTAAATTAATTAAAAACCTGCAAAAATTAATTAAAACTTTAAAAAACTGCGTAAATTAACCGAAACTGCATTAAATTAACTATAAAACTGGCATAAATCTGAATTTAACTGAATTAATTAAAAATTTACAGAAATTAATCAAAACTTGAAAAAAAATCTGCTTAAATTAACCAAAACTTCCGGGAATTTCACATAAATTAACCCAAACGTTCATAAATTGACCAAAACTTCCCAAAATCACCGGAAATCCACATAAATCCACCAAAATTAACTAAAACTTGCATAAATCTGCATAAATTAACTGAAACTCACATAAATTAACTGAAACTTGCACAAATTTTACATCAATTCACTAAAACGTGCATAAATTCACTAAACCTGGCCAAAATCACCAAAATCGGCGTAAATTCATCCAAACTAACTAAAATTTGCATAAATCCGCATAAATTATGTAAATTTGCACAAGCAAAACTTGCATAAATTGACTAAAATCTGCATAAATATGCATAATTTAACCAAACCTCCCATAAATCTGCATAAATTAACTAAACCTCACATAAATTAACTGAAACTTGCACGATTTTTTATGTAAATTATCCAAAGCTTGCATAAATTACATGAAATCTGCATAAAATAATTGTTATTTGCATAAATCTGCATAAATTAACTGGAAGTTCGCATAGATCTGCATAAATTAACCAAAACATAAACTACTTTTACCTAAATTAACTAAAACCTGCACAAATTAACCAAAATTTGCCTAAAGCTGTGTAAATTAATTTAAATTGCATAATTCTTCATAAATTAACTAAAACTAGCAGGAATTTTTCATAAATTAACCAAAACTTGCATGTTAAGTGAAATTTGCATAAATGTGCATACATTAACAGAAACGTGCAGAAATTAATATCAATTTGCGTGTATGAACTAAAAATGCATAAATTAACAAAGAACTCGCATAAATGAACTAAATCTTGCACAATTTTTTTATGAATTAACAAAAAAATTGCATAAATTAACTAATACATGTATAAATTAATGGAATTTGCATAAATATGTATAAATTTACTAAAATGTTACAATCTTCATAAATTAACTAAAACCGACATAATTTCACCAAAATTATGCATAAATCTGCATAAAATAACTCAAATATAAATCTGCATAAATTAATGGAAATTTGTGGGGTTTTGGCCTAAATTTTACCTTGAATTAACTTAAATCTACATAAAATAACCAAAATCTGCATAGATTAACCAAAACTTGCATAAATCTGAATAAATCAATGGGAAATTTGCTTTTTTGCCCCAAATTTCACCTTGAAGAGGGTGACGCCGGTGCCGTAGCAGAGGCTGAGGAGGAAGAGGACGATAAAGGTGCCCGAGGTCCAGAGGCCAGAATCTTCCGGATCCGGCGCCAGCTCCACCCCTGGCAGCACTGCCACACAGCTCAGCCGGGGATCTTTGAGGTGAAAAAGGGGGAAATGGGGAAAAAACGGGAAAAAAGTGTGAAAAAAGGCAAAAAAAGGGGAAAAAAGGCAAAAAAATGGTGAAAAAAAGAGGTAAAAATGCAAAAAAAGGTAAAAAAAAGGCAAAAAATCCCCGCAAAAAATGGGGGAAAAAGTGAAGAAAGGGGAAGAAATAACCCCGAAAATTTGCATTTTTGTCACCCTCCCAAAATTCTGCTTTTCCAGACTAAAATTTGGAGCTTTCCGGTCTAAAATTGGTGGCTTTTCCCAGCTAAAATCCAGGGGTTTCACCTCAAATTTGCTTTGTCTCCTAAAAGTCCACATTTTTCCCAACTAAAATTCACGGATTTTGCCCCAAATCCACTTTTTTCCTAAAATTCGCATTTTTCTCCCCAAATCCACATTTTTCCCCTAAAATTCGCATTTTTCTCCCCAAATCACATTTTTTCCCTTAAAATCCACGTTTTTCCCCTTCAAAAAGTCACATTTCCCCATCTCAAAATGCACAATTTTCAGCCCAAATCCACTTTTCCTCCTGAAATTCAGGGATTTCGCACTAAATCCACTTTACCTCCAAAAATCCACATTTTCCCTCTAAAAAACCCACGTTTTTCCTCCTAAAATCTACAAATTTCACTCCAAATCCACATTTTCCTCCCAAAATTCACATTTTCCCTCCTAAAATCTGCAAATTTCACCCCAAATCCACATTTTCTCTCCTAAAATCCACAAATTTCACCCCAAATCCACTTTACCTCCAAAAATCTGTGTTTTCCCTCCTAAAATTGATGAATCTAACCCAAATCCACATTTCCCTCCTCAAATCCAGGGATTTCACCCCAAACCTACATTTTCCTTCCAAAAATCCACATTTTCCTTCCAAAATCCATATTTTCCCTCCAAAAATCCACAAATTTTACCCCCAAATGCCATTATCTCTTTACCCTTCCAATAAAAACCATCGAAACCAAAATCTCAATTTCCCAAATTTTTATTTTTCCCCCCCAAATTTTCAGATTTAATAACAGACGAGGTCGGAGTCGGCCAGTACCACCGAGACGTTGACCTGGGCCGGCCGTGCCGCCGCCCTGTCCAGGCTCCTCTGGACGAATTTCAAACCAAAACCGTCGTGTCCCACCACACAGGTGAAGACGTCACCGCGCCGCCACTCCCCGGCTGGCACCGTCAGCTTGGAGTAGGCCGAGAAGGTTCCAGAAGCGCCCGGGTCCGGCACCGGGCCCAGGACAGAAAACTTTCCAGGCTCCACAGGAAGGTCCTGCTGGGTCCAGGTGAGGAGGATGTCCCGGGGGAAGAAGCCGCTGGCCAGGCAGGTGAGGGTGGCCCACTCGGCCAGCGCCAGCTCCTCGGCCGGAGGGGGGAAGGCAAAAACTTTCGGGGGGATGGCAGCGGCGCCTGGGGGGGTAGGGAGAGGGGGAACTGGTTGGGAAAAGCCATTCCCAGTTGGGTTCCCAGTTGGAAGAACCCATTCCCAGTTTGACTTCTCCATTCCCAGTTGGGAAAAAACTATTCCCAGTTTGACTGCTCCATTCTCAGTTGGGTTCCCAGTTGGAAAAGCCGTTCCCAGTTTGAAGAACTCGTTCCCAGTTTGGGTTCCCAGTTGAGTTCCCAGTTTAACTTCACCACTCCCAGTTGGTCAAACCATTCCCAGTTGCATTCCCAGTTGAGTTCCCAGTTTGACTTCTCCATTCCCAGTTGGGTTCCCAGTTGGGTTCCCAGTTGCCCAAACCATTACCAGTTGGGAGAACCCACTCCCAGTTTGAGTTCTCCATTCCCAGTTTGACTTCATCATTCCCAGTTGGAAAAGCCATTCTCAGTTGGGTTCCCAGTTAGAAGAACCCATTCCCAGTTTGATTTCTCCATTCCCGGTTTGGCTTCTCCATTCCTAGTTGGGTTCCCAGATAGAAAAACCCAATCCCAGTTTGATTTCATCATTCCCGGTTGAGTTCCCAGTTGGAAGAACCCATTCCCAGTTGGAAGAACTCATTCCCAGTTGGGTTCCAGTTGAGTTCCCAGTTTGACTTCTCCATTTCCAGTTGGAAAAGCCATTCCCAGTTTGACTTCTCCGTTCCCAGTTGGGTTCAGTTTCACTTCTCCAAATTCTGCTCCCAAACCTGCCAATTTTCACGCCAAAACCGGAAAAGAGCTCCCCCAAAACTGCAAATCCCAACCCCAAAACCGGAGATTTTCACCCCAAAATGAGCGATGACCTCAAAACCCCAAATTACCACCCCAAAACTGCAAATTCTGACCCCCAAACCCCCAAAATTTGACCCCAAACCCCTGAATTCTCCCCAAAATTCTCCCTGAAGAGATCACTGAATTCCGGCCCCAAAACTGGGAATCCTGACCCCAAAACTGGAGATTTTCACTCTAAAATGAGCAATGACCTCAAAACCCCAAATTCTGCTCCCAAAACTGCGAATTCTGACCCCCAAACCCCAAAAATTTGACCCAAAAAACCTCAAAATCTCCCCCAAATCCCCTGGAGTGATCACTGAATTCCAGCCCTAAAACTGTGAATTCTGAACCCAAAATTGCAAATTCTGACCCCAAAATCAGAAATTACCTCCTCAAAACCTCAGAAGATTGCAAATTCTGACACCAAAATTGCAAATTCTGAACCCAAAACTGCAACTCCTGACCCCAAAACTGAGAATAACCTCAAAAAAACTCAAATTTCACTCCCAAACCTCCAAATTCTGACCCCAAAATTGCAAATTCTGACCCCAAAACCGGGAACAACCTCTTCAAACCCACAAATTCTTGACCCCAAAACTGGAAAATTTCACCCCAAAACTGCGTTAAAACAGGGAAATATTCGCTTAAAAACAGGGAATAACCTCGAAAAAATGCAAATTTCACTCCCAAAACTGGAAATTCCGACCCCAAAACCGCTTTAAAACTGGGTAATATCTGCCTAAAAATGGGGAATATACTCAACAAAACATAAATTCTGACCCAAAAACTGCAAATTCTGACCCCCAAACCAGAAATAACTTCAAAACCCCTCAAATTTCCCTCCCAAGACTGGAAAATTTCACCCCAAAAGGCTTCAAAACCAGAAAAAAAAACCACCTAAAAATGGGGAATAACATAAAAAAAAGCCCCAAATTTCGCTCTCCAAACTGCAAATTCCAACCCCAAAACCAGAAATAACCTCAAAACCCCTCAAATTTTGCTCCTAAATCTGCAAATCCTGACCACAAAAACACAAATTTTGCTCTCAAAACTGCAAAATCCAACCCCAATAATGAAAAATCCCACCCCAAAACCACCCCAAACCTGCAAAACAACCTCCCCAAATCCCCCCCAATTCCCGCCACCAAAACCCCAAAAATCCCCTTAAAACCCCCCCAAAATCCCCAAAAAACACTTAAAACCCCCTTAAAAACCACAACCCCCCCAAATGCCCTTAAAAAAACCTCAAAACCCTTAAAAAACAAAAAAAAAAACCAAAAATTCCCCTTAACCCCCCCCAAAAACCCTATAAAAACACCAAACCCCCCCAAAAAAACAAAAAAATCCCCTTAAAAATCCCCCCAAAATCCCCCTAAACCCCCCTGCCCCGCAAAAAAAACAGAGAAAAACCCAAAACCCCCACAAAAATCCCTGAAAAAAAAAAACAAAAAAAACCCCAAAAGTCCTGTTAAAAAAACACCCAAAACCCCAGAAAAAAAACAAAAATCCCAAAAAATTCCCTGAAAAAAACCCAAAACCCCTAAACCCTCCCAACATCCCCAAAACCTGAAAAATCCCCAAAAAACCCTTAAAAAAAACCCTTTAAAAAACAAAAAAAAAACCCTAAAAAATTCTCAAAAAACCCCACAAAAATCCCTGAAAAAAAACCCCAAAATTCAAAAAAATCCCTTAAAACACCCCCCCAAAATCCCTTAAAACACCCCCCCCAAACCCCTTAAAAAAACCCCATAAAACACCTAAAACCTCCCCAAAACCTCACAAAATGCCCCCCAAAGCACTGACCGGTCTCCTTGCGCACGGTCTGGCTCAGCGGCTCCGCCCCCAGCTCCTCCACGGCCACCTGGCAGGTGAAGGCGTCGCCCGAGTTCCAATCCTCGGCGCAGATCCCCAGGACGCTCCTCACCTCGAACAGCCCGCTGGGAAGCCGGTGGGCGGGGCTTTCCGTGGCCACGCCCAATGCCCCACCCGCTGGAGCCCGGCTCCAGGTGAATTTGGCCTGGGGGGATTTCAGGTTGGAGGCCACGCAGGTGAGGTTGGGGCTGCTGGACAGGTAGAGGTCCTGCAGGGAGGGCGGCAGCAGCGACACCGACGGCGTCGGTTTGGGACCTGGAGAAAAAGAATTCCGAAGTTTTTGGGTGAAAAAATGAAGATTGTGGGCAAAAATCTGATTTTGGGTGGAAAAACGGCGATTTCGGTTAAAAAAATGGCGAAAACTTGGGAAAAAATGGTGATTTTTGGAGGGTTTCTCACAGGAAAAGGTTTGGGACTCTTGGGGTTTGGGAGGAAAACGGATTTGGGGTGAAAAATGCAGATTTTGGTGAAGAGCGAGGGGTGAGACAGGAAAAAAGAGGATTTGGGGTGAAATTCCTGGATTTGGGGGATTTTTTTGGCGAAATTCCTGCGTCTTAGGAGGGGAAAATGAGGCTTTTTGGAGGAAAGAGGATTTGGGTGGAAAAGAGGAAATTTGAGAAAAAATTGAGATATTTTGTGAAAAAAAGGAGAAAAATCTGAGAAAAATTGAGAATTTGACCCAAAAAGGAGGAAATTTGAGGAAAATTGAGAAATTTGGGCAAAAAAGGTGAAAATTCGGTGAAAAAAGGAGGAAATTTGAGAAAAATTAAGAAATTTGGCCAAAAAGTGAAGAAATTTGGGGAAAATGAGAGAATTTGGTGAAAAAAGGAAAAAATTTGGAAAAAATTAAGAAATTTGGAGGTAAAATGAAGAAATTTCAGGGAAAACTGTGAAAATTTGGTGGGAAAATGAAATCCGGGGGAAAAACCAAGAAAATTTGGTGAAAAAGGAAGAAATTTGAGAAAAAAAATGAGGAAATTTGGTGAAAATGAGAAAATTTGAGGAAAACCATAACAATTCTGTGGAAAAGCAAGAAAATTGGGAAAAAAGTGACAAATTGGCAGAAAAAGGATGAAATTTGAGGGGGAAAGTGAAAATTTGGTGGAAAAGGAAGAAATTTGAGAAAAATACTGAGAAATTTGGGAAAAAATTGGTTTAAATGAGAAAATTTGAGAGAAAAAATGAAAATTTGGGGGGGAAAGGAGGAAATTTGAGAAAAACCAGAAAAATTTGGTGAAAATAAGAGAATTGGGGAAAAATTGAAAATTTGGCAGAAAAAGGAGGAAATTTGGAAATAAAACTGATAAAATCTGAGAAAAATGGAAAAAAAAGGTGAAAATCAGAAATTTCAGGAGGAAGTTGGAAAAGTCAGTGATAAAAGGAGGAAATCTGGGGAAAAAAATGAGAAAATTTGGTGAAAATGAGGAAATTTGAGAAAAAAAACAAGGAAAATCTGGTGGGAAAAGGAGGAAATTTGGAAAAAATCTGAGAAAATTTGGTGAAAAAATGAGAAAATTCAAGAAAAATGGAAAAAGTTGGTGAAAATGAGGAAATTTGGGGAAAAATGGAAAATTTGGCCAGAACAGGAGGAAATTTGAGAAAAAAAAGGACAAATTTGGCAAAACCTAAAAAATCTGAAAAAAATAAAAAATTTTGGGGAAAAAACCTGAGAAAATTTGGTGTAAAAAAGGAAGAAATTTGAGAAAAAATGGTAAAAACTGGCAAAAATGAGACAATTCAAAATATTTGAAAAATTTGGTGATAAAAGGCAGAAATTTGGGGGAAAACTGAGAAATTACAGTAAAAATGAGAAAAAAATGAGAAGAACCTGGAAAATCTGGAGGGAAAATGCAGAAATTTGGGAAAAAACTGAAAAAATCAGTGAAAAAGGAAAAAAATTGAAAAAACTGGAGAAACTCAGCGAAAATGAGAAAAACCAAGAAAAAATTGTAAAATTTGGGGAAAAAGCCTGAGAAAATTCAGTGTTAGAAGGAAGAAAATTGAGAAAAATTCCCCCAAATTCCCCCAAATTCCCCCAAATTTGGTGGAAAAAGGAAGCCATCTTGGAAAAAAAACCCAAATTTCATCAAATATCCTCAATTTTGGTTAAAAACCTAAAAAATTCATCAAAACCCAGGAAAATCTGGTGGGAAAACGAGGAAATTTGGGGAAAAATGGAAAAGCTTGTGAAAAAATGCAAAAATTCGAGAAAATTGAAGAAAATCTCTGAAAACGAGAAAATCTGAGAAAAACTGAAACATTTGGGATAAAAACCCAAGAAAATGCGGTGAAAACGAGGAAATTTGAGAAAGAACCATGAAAATTTGGTGGGAAAAGGCAGAAAACGGGGGAAAAATGAAAAAAATTGGTTAACAAAGAGGAAATACAAGAAAAATTGAAAAATTTCGTGAAATTTGGAGAGAATCTGGGGAAAATTGAAAAATTTGAAAAAAAAAAGAGAAAATTTGGTGTAAAAAGGAAGAAATTTGAGAAAATTTGGTGAAAAAAGAAAGAAATCTTGGGGGAAAACCCCAAAATTCCACCAAATTCCTTCAATTTTGGTTAAAAAACCCTGAAATTTTGGAAAATCCCCCCAAAAAACCCCCAAATCCAGGAAAAATCCCCAAAAAACCCCAAATACCCCCCAAACCCCCAAAATCCCCTCCTACCTTTACAGAAGGTGCTGATGTTGGCCTCGCGGGGCGTGGCCAGCTGGGCGTGGCCGGCCTGGCAGGTGAAGGTGGCGCCCCCTTCCCACAATTCCCGGCTGACGTTGACCCGGCCGCTCAGGGTCTCCTGCTCGGCCCCGCCCTCTTGGCAGGTGGAAATCTCCGCCCTCAGGTGGGCGGGGTCGCCGTTGACCAACCAGGTGAGGGAGGCGTGGGCGGAGCCACGCCCCTGGAGCTGGCAGAGGAGGAGGACATCGGAGGCGGGGTGGGCGGGGCGGGGGTCACCCAGCAGGGTCACCGAGAAATTTGGGGTGGGGGCGGGGCAGAGGGAGTCACCTGGGATAGGTGAGAAAAAAATGGAGATGAAAAGAGAGGAAATTCGTCAAAATTGACCCCAAATTTGTCCAAATTGACCCAAAATTCAATGAAATGGAAGAAAAATTCAATTGAATGGTTCCAAAATTCAATAAAATGGAGCCAAAATTCAACGAAATTGAACCAAAATTCATTAAAATCTTGTCAAAATGTTGCCAAAATTTGACAAAAATTTCTCCAAATGGACCAAAAATTTAATGAAATGGACCCAGAATTTGTCCAAATGGACCCAAAATTCAACTAAATTGACCCAAAATTTGTCCAAATGGACCCAAAATTCAATGAAATAGAGAAAAAATTCAGTGAAATGGACCCAGAATTCAAAGAAATGGACCCAAAAATCACCCAAATGGAGCCAAAATTTGTCCAAGTTGACCCAAAATTCAACAAAATGGACCAAAATTTTATCCAAATGGACCCCAAATTCAGGTAAATAGACCCAGATTTTGTCTAAATGGACCCAAAATTTACCCAATTGGAGCCAATTTTGTCCACTTGGAGCTAAAATTCACCCAAATTTGATCCAGGACCCAAAATTGATCCAGGTGAGACAAAGTTCACCCAAATGGACCCAGAATTTGTCAAAATTGACCCAAAATTCACCCAAACAGACCGAAAATTCACATAAATGGACCCAAAATTCAACCAAAGGAACCAAAATTTGTCCAAATGGACCCAAAACCCTCTCAGGTGACCCCAAACCCCTTTCAGGTGATCCCCAGCTGACCCCAAACTCCACCCAGCTGACCCCCAGCTTACCCCCAGGTGATCCCAAACCCCACCCAGGTGACCCCCAGGTGACCCCAAACCTCTCCAGGTGACCCCCAGATGACCCCATGCCCCTCACCTGTGATGTCCAGGCCGGAGCTGCTGCCCCTGTGCTCCACCTGACACCGGAAGTTCCCGGCCTTGGCCTCGGCCTCGCTGACGGTCACGCGGGAGCTCAGCCCGAAGCTTCCGGTCCCCGTCTGCACTTCCGGAAAGTTCCGGGCCTCACCTGAGGCCACGCCCTTCCAGGTGAGCTGGGCGGGCCGGGGGAAGAAGCCGGAAGCCAGGCAGCCAAAGGTCACCTGATCCTCGCATTCCTGGCAGGAAACCAGTGGGAAGAGGCGGGGGGAGTGGGCAGGTTCTGGGGGGAGAGGGAGCTCATTAGCATAAGGGAGGCCACGCCCACACCTGGGGAAAAAATCTGGCCTGAAAAGGCTGAACTTTGCCCCCAAAAAACCAAAAAAATGGCGGAGGAAATCGATTCAAGATGGCAGAAAAGCAGGCCAAGATGACTGAAAAAGAATCCCACCTCAAACTCCCAAAATTTTCCCAAAAAATTCCCAAAAATTTGATTGAAGGTGGCCAAAAAATCAGGCCAAGATGGCTGAAAATCAATCCAAAGAAAATTCCACCCAAAGATCTCAAAATTGCCCCAAAAATCCTCCAGAATTTTGATTCAAGATGGCGGAAAATCAATCCATGGTGGCCAAAAAAGGAGCCCAAAAAAGTCTGACCCCAAACCCCCAAAATTGCCAAAAAAATCCCCAAAAATTCGATTCAAAATGGCTGAAAATCAGTCCAAGATGGCCGACAACACCCTCAGAGAAAAATGGTGGGAAAAAGCTGAGGCAATGGGCGTGGCCTAAAGGGAAACACCCTAATTAGCATAAGTGGCCATGCCCACACCAGAATTTATTAAAAAAAAAAAAACAAAACAACACCAAAAATTCCCAAAATTGCCCCAAAATGGATTCAAAATGGCCACCAACCTCCTCATGGGAAAATGGCGGGAAAACGCTGACGGAGTGGATGTGGCCTAAAGGGAAATCCCCTTAATTAGCATAAAAGGCCACGGCCACCCCCAATTGACCAAAAAACCCCGAAATTACCCCAAAACCACAAAAACAAATCCAGGAAATGGCGGCCCCGCCCTGTCTGGGAGTGACGTCATCAATGACGTCACCAGGCCATGCCACCACCCCCCTCCATCCTCTGAGGCAGTCCAAGGTGAGGTTTGGGCTGAATTTGGGCGATTTTGGGTAAAATAGGGGTGATTTTCTCGATTTTTGGGGTGAGGTTGGAGATTTGGGGTCAGTTTTGGGGTGAATTTGGGGGATTTTGGGGCCCAAACTTGGTTTTAGCAAAGCCTCACCTGCCTGGGATCACCTGAGTGGATTTGGGGTGAAAATCTTGAATTTTGGGCAATTTTAGCCGATTTTGGGCACTTCTTTAAAAATTTTGGAGTTTTAGAATCAATTTTGGGGTGAATTTGGGGGATTTTGGGGCTCCAACTCCGTTTTAACAAAGCCTCACCTGCCTGGGATCACCTGAGCAGATTTCAGGTAAAATTCTGAATTTTTGGGCAATTTTAGTCAATTTTGAGTAATTTTGGGCAATTTTGGGGCGATTTTGGAGTTTGAGACTCAATTTTGGGGTGAATTTGGAGGATTTGGGGGCTCAAACTCGGTTTTAGCAAAGCCTCACCTGGTTTAGATCACCTGAGAGGATTTGGGGAAAAATTCTCGAATTTTGGGCAATTTCGGTGATTTTTTGGCATTTTTTGAGTTTTAGGCTCATTTTTGGGGTGAATTTGGAGGATTTGGGGGCTCAAACTCGGTTTTAACAAAGCCTCACCTGGTTTAGATCACCTGAGAGGATTTGAGGCAAATTTTGTGAGTTTTAGGCAAATTTTTGGGCAAATTTGGGTGATTTTGAGCAATTTTGTAGTTTGAGATGCAATTTTGGGTGAATTTGGGGCTTAAACTCAGTTTTAGCAAAGCTGCACCTGCCTGGGATCACCTGAGTGGATTTGGGGTAAATTTTGTTAATTTTGGGCAAATTTTGGGCAAATCTGGACGATTTTGGAATTTTAGACTCAATTTTGGGGTGAATTTGGGGTATTTTCAGGCTTAAACTCGGTTTTAGCAAAGCCTCACCTGGTTTGGAATCACCTGAGCAGATTTCAGGTAAAATTCCTGAATTTGGGGGCAATTTCAGGCAATTTTGGTGAATTTTTGGCATTTTTGGAGTTTGAGACTCAATTTTGGGCTGAATCGGGGGGATTTTGGGGCTCAAACTCGATTTTAGCAAAGCCTCACCTGCCTGGGATCACCTGAGAGGATTTCAGGTAAAATTCTTGATTTTTTGAGGGGAGTTTTGGCAATTTTGGGCAATTTGGGGTTTTTATTTAATTTTGGAGTTTTAGACTCAATTTTGTGGTGAATTTGGGGGATTTTGGGGCTTAAACTCCGTTTTAACAAAGCCTCACCTGGTTTAGATCACCTGAGAGGATTTGGGGTAAAATTCGTGATTTTTTGGGGTGAATTTGTGCGATTTGGGGCAATTATGGGATTTTTTGTTTAATTTTGGAGTTTCAGGCTCAGTTTTGGGGTGAATTTGGGGGATTTTGGGGCTCCAACTCTGTTTTAGCAAAGCCTCACCTGCCTGGGATTACCTGAGTGGATTTCAGGTAAAATTCTGAATTTTGGGGCATTTTTAGGCAACTTTGGGCAATTTTTGGCAAATCTGGGCGATTTTGAGCAATTTTGTAGTTTGAGACTCAATTTTGGGGTGAATTTGGGGGATTTTGGGGCTTAAACTCAATTTTAGCAAAGCCTCACCTGATTTGGAATCACCTGAGCAGATTTCAGGTAAAATTTCTGAATTTGGGGGCAATTTCAGGCAATTTTGGTGAATTTTTGGCAATTTTGGAGTTTGAGACTCAATTTTGGACTGAACTGGGGTCATTTTGGGGCTCAAACTCGATTTTAGCAAAGCCTCACCTGCCTGGGATCACCTGAGAGGATTTCAGGTAAAATTCTTGATTTTTTGGGGCGAGTTTTGGTAATTTTGGGCAATTTGGGGTTTTTTATATAATTTTGGAGTTTTAGACTCAATTTTGTGGTGAATTTGGGGAATTTTGGGGCTCCAACTCCATTTTAACAAAGCCTCACCTGCCTGGGATTACCTGAGTGGATTTGGGGTAAAATTCCTGAATTTTTGGGGTGAATTTGGGGGATTTTGAGCAATTTTGGATGATTCTGGTGTTTTTTTGTTCTGGTCTCGTTTTGGGGGTGAATTTGGGGATTTTGGGTTAAACTCAGTCTCAGCCAAGCCCAGCCTGTCTTTGGGGGATTCCCAGGAGCTCCCGGCTCTGTTTTGGGCTGAAAAATCCCAAATTCGGGGGTGGCTTGGGTGGGGCTCCCAAACCTTCCCAGCATTCCCAGTTCAGACCAGTTCAGACCAGTTTAGACCAGTCCAGAGCAGATCCCAGCCCCAGCACTCCCAATTTAGACCAGTTTAGATCAGTCCAGACCAGTCCGGACCAGTTCAGCCCAGTCCCAACTGCAGCATTTCCAGTTTAGACCAGTCCAGACCAGTTCAGACCAGTCCCAGCTCCAGAATTCTCAGTTCAGACCAGTTCAGACCAGTTTAGACCAGTCCAGCCCAGTCTGGACTAGTCCCAGCCCCAGCATTCCCAGTTCAGCCCAGTTCAGCCCAGTCTAAAACAGTACGGACCAGTTTAGATCAGTCCCAGCTCCAGCATTCCCAGTCCAAACCAGTTTAGACCAGTCCAGACCCAATCTCAGCCCCAGCACGGCCAGTTTGGACCAGTTTGTACCAGTCCCAGCTGCAGCATTCCCAGTCCAGACCAGTTCAGACCAGTTTGGACTGGTCCAAACCAGTTTAGACCGATCTGGACCAGTCCCAGCCCCAGTATTCCCAGTACAGCCCAGTTCAGACCAGTCCGGACCAGGTCAGACCAGTTTAAACCAGTTTAGACCAGTTTGGACCAGTCCCAGCTCCAGCATTCCCAGTTTAGACCAGTCCAAACCAGTTCAGCCCAGTTTAGCCCAGTTTGGACCAGTCCGGACGAGTTTAGACCAGTCCCAGCTCCAGCACTCCCAGTTCAGACCAGTTCAGTCCAGTTCAGGCCAGTCCGGACCAGTTAGACCAGTCCCAGCTCCAGTATTCCCAGTACAGCCCAGTCTGGACCAGTCCAAACCAGTACAGACCACTTCAGACCACTTCAGACCAGTCCGGACCTGTTTGGACCAGTCCCAGCTCCAGCATTCCCAGTACAGCCCAGTCTGGACCAGTCCAAACCAGTACAGACCAGTTCAGCCCAGTCTAGCCCAGTCCGGACCAGTCTGGACCAGTTTGGACCAGTCCCAGCCCCAGTACTCCCAGTTTAGAGCAGTTCAGCCCAGTCCAGCCCAGTTCAGCCCAGTCCAGGGGCTCCTCATCCCAGCCTGGCAGTGCCCCCGAGGAGGTGATGGAGAACACAGAGCCAGGCTCTTCACCAGGAGCCTGCTGGGAGACAAAAGACAATGGGTGCAAGGGGCAAGAGGGGAGATCAGCCAGGACAGGAGGAGATGCAATGGGTCAGGCTGGTTTCAGCATTTCCTCAACACCAAAAGCAGCCTGACCCCCTGCTCCATCCACCACTGACAGCTTTGCAAATCAGGAATTGTTCAGGCTGATTTATCCCCACTTCACACAGAGCATCCCGATTAAACAACTGAACTGTGTTTATCACAGAATCATCTTTGTCTAAAATTGGTTTTGTACAGAAATCCCTTGTCAATGGTGGACATGTCAGATGTTGCTGGGATGTCTCACATTGCTGAGGGAAGAGTTTCAATGTTTCTTAAATCATATCATGTTTCCATTTTTTGTGTTGACAGTCAAGAGACATTTTCTGTGCCTCTGAGTCCCACCAGTTCCCGACCCCAAAGGACACAAACCTGATGAGTTGTGGTTCCCACTTGCACCTCCCTCCACACTCAGAGCAGAGCTACCTTGTCCCAGAAAGTCCCTGGCCATGCAGGGATGAAGGGAACAGGACAGGCTGTGGGGATCAGGGGCAGGGCATGGCCAGGGATTTGGGGTGGTTGTGAGCCCAGGGCAGGACCCGGCCCTTGGCCTTGCTGAACCCCATCCCATTGTCCTGGGCCCAGTGCTCCAGCCTGTCCAGACCCCTCTGCAGAGCTTCCTGCCCTCCAGCACAGCCACACTCCCAGCCAGCCTGGGCTCCCTGGGAACTGACTGAGGGTGCCCTCGATGCCCTCGTCCAGATCATCCATCAAGAGATTTCCCTGACCTGGCCCCAGCCCTGAGCCCTGGGGACAGCCCTGGGTGTGACTCCATTCCTCAGCTGCTCTGAGTCCCAGAGGCTGGATGAGGGAAATGGTGGGGTGGGGATGGGGACAGAATGTGATTGATTGTCAGCCATGAAGGGTCTTGATTTTCAGATCTATTCAGACACACTAGGAGGGTCTGGGGACCAAGAAGAAGTGGAGATTGCTGATATGAATCTACAAACAGGAAAAGAAAACTTAATACGACAAAGCAATTCTCTCTTCATTGTTTTCAATATAGTATATTCTGAAATCTGTCTAACTGACCACAGAAGACCCTTGCTTGCATGGGGACTCACAGTGTCAAAAGGATCTCCTTGGTTCAATAAGGCTCTGCAGAGCCCCTTGATTCAATGAGGCCTCAAAGTGTCATAATGGCTTCCAGGATTCCATGAGGCCCTGCTGTGTCACAATGGACTTTTGGTTCCATGATGCCCCAGAGTGTCACAATGGTATCCTTATTTCCACAGTGTCACAATAGACCCTTGGTTCCATGTGGTTCCTCAGTCACAATGGCCCCTTGGCTCCGTGTGGCCAAGCTGTTTCATAATGGCTTGTGGTTCCATGAGGCCCAACAGAGTTGCAATGGACCCTTGGTTCCATGAGACCTTGCTGTGTCACAAAGGAGTTCTGGCAGTATGAGTTTTCATACTGCCAACAACAGTCTCCTTGGTTCTGCAGTGTCACCATGGACCCTTGGTTCCAGGAGGTCCCACAGTATAACATGGTCACTTGGGTTCTGTGAGGTTCAGCAGTGTCACAATGGCCTCCTTGGTTCTACAAGGCCTTGCTGGGTCAGAATGGCCCCTTTGGTTCCACAAGGCCCCACAGTGGCACCATGGTCTCCTTGGATCTGCATTGTCACCATGGACCTTCCATTCCCCTGCAGCCCTGGTGTGTCACAGTGGCCCCTTGGTTCCCTGGGTTACTGGACTATCAGCAATGGTTCCCTTGCTCAAACAAGGCCTTGCTGTCTCACAATGGACTCTTGGTTCCATGAAGCCTTTCTCTGTCACAATGTACTTTCGATTCCATGAGATTCCACAGTGTCCCAATGATCTCCTTGGATCTGCAGTATCACCATGGACCATTGGTTCCATGTGGCCCTGCTGTGTCAAAAAGGATTTTGGTTCCATGAGGGTCCAAGGTGTCACAGCTGACTCCTTGGTTCTGTGAGGCTGCGCTATCTCCAAATCTACGAAATACGAGAATAAGACTCCTTAACACTATTTTGGTGTTTAAGAGGGCGTCATTTATTCAGGCTTGAGGTCCAACATGTGGTAACTCATAACTTTACATGGACATGTGATTCTAAAACAGTGTCACTTATATACAGTCACTACATGTGTATTACAATTTAGCCATTACCATAAAACCCACCCCAAGCTCCCAGATTCAGTCCTTGTTTGTTCCATCAATTCACTCTTGAGCCAGATGTCGTCTTCTTCTCTTCCAACTGTCCCTGCTGGGAAAGCAGGCCTTGCATGCCTTGTTCCTGTGCTAAAAGTTCACAGGCAGGGTAAAAATGGAATGAACCCTTTTGGTCTCAAGGCCAAGGCTCTGTGTGCCCAGGCAGAGGCAGGCAGGACGCAGAGCTGTCAGCAAAGGAAGGGCCCAGCCAGGTGGGGCAGCCAGGGGTGACGACAGCCTGCAGGGACAGAGGCACAGGGCATGGACACCGTAGGACAGCCTGGGCTGCACAGGGCACAGGGATGGGCAGCAGCTGCAAGGCCCTGACAGAGCCAACTTTGGCCTGCAGCACTTTGGCCATGGCTGCTGGCCCTGGGCCTGAGCCAGGAGGAGGGGACAAGTGACCCTTGCAGGCCTGGGGCCTCCTGGCCTCCTTGTCCCTGCTCAGCAGCCTGGCAGGGGCTGCCCCATGGTGCTGCCCTTGGCATTGCACATCCCCACATCCCAGTGGC
Organism: Phylloscopus whistleri; assembly: GCA_017589585.1. Lineage (NCBI taxonomy): Eukaryota > Metazoa > Chordata > Aves > Passeriformes > Phylloscopidae > Phylloscopus > Phylloscopus whistleri. The sequence goes on from JADMLD010001445.1 coordinate 130,994, forward strand.
CCGGGAAGAGCCCTGAGCAAGGAGGGAGGGACAGGATGTGCCTTGGCAGGGGCTGGGGCTCAGGCCTTGGCCCTTTGCATTCCTGAAACACATCCAGGTTTGCTCAGCATCAGAGACACCTTTGCCTTGTTTGTCCCCACCTGTCATCACTGCCTGCAGTGTTCTGCTCTACCTGGAACCTGGGGGACACTTTCTCAGTTCTGTCTCTCTCTGGAACACATTAAAACTTGAAGAAAATTTGGAGTTTGAATAGCAGTTTGAAAAGTTCTTGAAAGAGTTCTTGAAAAGTTTTTGAACACTCTTCCAGGGACTGAGCCCAATGTAAACAACATCAAAGTCCCAAGAGGTTAATTATAGTCCTTGTGCTGTGTCTGTGCTGATGAGCTAGACTGCGCTCCTTGCAAAGAGGCAGCTGGTGGCTACCAAGAAGAGCTTTAAAAAGGCATTTCTCCTGATGAACAGCTCCACTCCAAGCCCAGCAGGACTGAGGGCACTGCCTGCAGGTACCTGAGAGGAGTGAAGCAGACAAAGGCTTAAAGAAACTGGAAGGAGAATTCTGAGCTTCTTCATGGAGAAATCTTCACAACTTTTGAAAATTCTGAGCTTCTTCATTTAGAAATCTTCACCGCTTCTGACACAGTCAGTCTGTGGCTGCAGGGATCTCCTAAAGCTGACCCATGACAGGACTGAGGTGACTGTAAGGATGGCTCTGCTGCCCTTTCTGCTTTGGGGGAGGATGTGCTCCAGGGCGGGGCTGCCCTGGGCACCATCAGAGGGACAGGGCAGGACGGCTCCTGCTGCCAGGGACGGCTGCAGGGGCTGAAGCTGGGGCTGCAGCCAGGGGTGCCCAGTGCTGTCCTGCAGAGCAGCTCCTGCAGCCCTGAGGGCTCTTGGCCAGGCCAGGGGATCTGCCACCTGCCAGGGGCAGCTCTCAGCCTGCCTGGGAGCTCCCATGGACTGTGGGGAGAAGCTGGAAGTGCAAGGAGCCACCCCCATCAGGGCAGATTCCTCCTGCTGTAGAGTGGGTGCTGCATGGCCAGGGCTGCTCTCAGCTCTCTCAGAAAGAAAAGGGAAAGGGGCTGTCAGCTTTGTCTGTGTCACTGAGACTCCTGCACTGTCACCCTGGGGATCAGCAGATCTGCCTCAGAGCTCCCTCAGAAAGAGCCTCCTCACCCTCCTCTACCTACAGACAGCACCAGCAGCACCTGGGCTTGCAGCCTCTCTGTTTGTCTGAGCTGCCCTTAAGGCCCTGCTGCCAGGGAGATGCCCCTGGGCAGTGCCCTGTGCTGGGAGGGGTGTGCAGGGCAGAGCTGAGCCCCCAGGGCTGGGCTGGGCTCTGGGAGCACTGGCAGGGACAAGGCTTGGATAGAGAGAAACAGCTCCCAGTAGGCAAAACTCCAGGCAGCAGAGAGCCAGATCAACCCTGGATATCCCTTCCAGTCCAGAAAAAAAAAAAAAAAAAAAAAAAAAAGGAGAGAGGAGTTTAGGCAAATATATTTTGAAATTGGAGCTTTTAGGAAGTCCACTTTTTTTTATGCATGTTTTAACTGCAGTCATCATGAAATAGAAAGGTGTAATAAGCAAAGGGCACCTGTGCAGGGACGACTGCACTGGGGCACAGGGAGCTTTGTTTCCCCTCTGGATTCCCCAATGATCAGGCTGAGAGCAATGCTGAGGATGAGGCAGGAATTCAGCAGCAGCAAAAACCTGAACTGAAAAAAGTTTAAGGAAGTTCCTTCACAGGGAGAAAAGTAATTTTGAAGGGATTCCAAATAAAATACATAAGATTGACTTAAAGAACTTTTTCCCAGTTTGTCAATGTCTTCTCTCAACAGTCCACAATGCCCAGAGTGAGGAAATGTCCAACAGCAGCTCCATCAGCCACTTCCTCCTGCTGGCATTGGCAGACAGGCGGCAGCTGCAGCTCCTGCACTTCTGCCTCTTCCTGGGCATCTCCCTGGCTGCCCTCCTGGGCAACGGCCTCATCATCAGCGCCGTAGCCTGCGGCCACCACCTGCACAGCCCCATGTTCTTCTTCCTGCTCAACCTGGCCCTCACCGACCTGGGCTGCATCTGCACCACTGTCCCCAAAGCCATGCACAATTCCCTCTGGGACACCAGGAACATCTCTTACACAGGATGTGCTACACAGGTTTTTCTGATTTTCTTCTTCCTTGGAGCAGAGTTTTTCCTGCTGACCATCATGTGCTACGACCGCTACGTGTCCATCTGCAAACCCCTGCACTACGGGACCCTCCTGGGCAGCAGAGCTTGTGCCCACATGGCAGCAGCTGCCTGGGCCAGTACCTTTCTCAATGCTCTCATGCACACAGCCAATACATTTTCCCTGCCCCTGTGCCATGGCAATGCCCTGGGCCAATTCTTCTGTGAAATCCCACACATCCTCAAGCTCTCCTGCTCCAAATCCTACCTCAGGGAAGTTGGGCTCATTGCTGTTGGTGCCTGTTTAGGACTTGGCTGTTTTGTGTTCATTGTTTTCTCCTATGTGCAGATCTTCAGGGCTGTGCTGAGGATCCCCTCTGAGCAGGGGCGGCACAAAGCCTTTTCCACCTGCCTCCCTCACTTGGCCGTGGTCTCTCTGTTCATCAGCACTGGCACATTTGCCAACCTGAAGACCCCCTCCATCTCCTCCCCATCCCTGGATCTGGCCCTGTCAGTTCTGTACTCAGTGGTGCCTCCAGCCCTGAACCCCCTCATCTACAGCCTGAGGAACCAGCAGCTCAAGGCTGCAGTGTGGAGACTGATCACTGGATGGTTTCAGGAACATTAAACTGCTGGACAGTTTTTGCAAATTGTAATAAAAATTATCTTTGATACTTCCTGTTGATTTGGTTATAGTTGTTTTTCCTGTATTTAATATTTTTAACCATGTCCACAAAGAAAAGCTATTCTTGGTGCCATTTCTCATTTTGTTTCTCTCCAACTCACCTCTGTCCACACACTGTGTCAATGAGGGACTGCATTCTTGGTGACCTTAAAGGAACGCAAGGATCTCCCAGGGAAGTTTCCTGCAGAGATGCCCCTTTGGTTCCCTTCTCTGCAGCTGCAGCAGCAATGTCTGTGTGCAGAGCTGGGGGCAGATCAGTGCTGGCACAGCAGCTGTGCCCAGCAGCAGCAGCACTTGGTGCTACCAGTGCTGCTGCCGTGGCCCTGCCCCGCTGCCCTGCTGGCCCTGGTGTTGCTGTAGGGCCTGAGTGCTCTCGGGGCCGGGCACAGGGCTGGGGGTGGCAGTGCCGGGGCTGCAGCAGGGACAGCCCATGGGCACTGCTGGCACAGCAGCGCTGAGGCCTCAGCCCAGGGCCTGGGGGCTCCAGGCTCCTTGCCCAGGCTCTCTCCACAACACATTGCCCAGGCCAAGGCTCAGCAGAGGAAAGCCCCGCCAGCAGCCCCTGGGGCCAGGAAGGGCTGGGGCACAGCAGGGAAACCACTCAGGTTTGTGGTGGCCTCTGAAGTCAGCCAGAAAGTTTGTTCCCATGAGCTGTGAGTTTGCTGTGCCACTGCAGACTTTGTTGCTCAGAGCCAGAGCTGCCTGGCAGCCACCCCCAAACTGCCCTGACCATTTCCTTTGCTTCACCTTGGCTTTCTTGGCTCTTCCCTGGTATAAATTTCTTCCTGTTGCCCCACACTTTTTCCCCCCATGCAAACAGCCCCTCATCCCTGGTTGCCCTTTCCTCTCTGGCCTCACTCCCCATTTCAGTTCCTCACTTGGCACCATGGGAACGTCCCTTGTGGAGCAGGATCATCCTACAAGTGCTTGGAGGGAGCTTGGCTGGGTTGAGAGAGCCTGGCAGAGACACCATCAGTGTCCATCTCAGCCTGGGTGAGCGTGCAGGGGCAGGACTCAGCCCAGGGCTGGTGGGGCAGGGCCAGCGCCTGAGGAAGGCATTGAAAACAGGCAAGTGGCCGAGAGAGGAGGCTGTTCTGTGCCCTTGGTGGCATGCACAGACCAGGGAGGGGGCCCAGGACATTTGTCAGCCCTGCCAGCCTCTGTGCCCAGGCGTTGGCAGCCCTGGCTGCTCAGCCCAGGTTTGTGGGGCACTTTGGCTGTGGCCCAGCTCCATCCTCCTGCGGGGCTCAGGGCCTGTTCCCGGCCATGGCCAGCCCTGCGCGGCCTCTCTGCTGGCCCAGAGCCCGGCAGAGCCCGGGGCAGGGCTGTCTGTGCAGGCCCACAGGTGCCAGGGGCTGTGCAGGAGCTGGCAGAGGCTGCCCAGCAGGGAGGCCATGGGGCACAGAGCCCCAAGGCTGCTGTGGGCCCCACGGCAGAGGGGCCGTTCCCCCCGCAATGCTCCTGTCCTGCCCTGGGCCTGCACAGGCCCTGTGGCACCATGGCTGGGCCAGCGCGGCACAAAGGGGCCACGCAGCCGCTGACAGCCGGGGCTGACAGCAAGGCCAGGCACACACAAGGAACTGCTGCCATTGCCTGGCCTGGGCAGGGCTGCCTGTGCCAAAGGCACAGCTCAGCTGCCCTTGGGGGCTGCAGGAAAAGTGCAGAGCCCCAAGAGCCTCCCTGGCTGTGCTGGAGACCAAGGATGGAGGAGGGAAAGGCAGGGCTGCTGCGGGATGGGGAGGGGATGGAATTCCAGCAGACACTGATGGGAGGCTTAGGAAGGCTTCGAGAGAAGAGAAGCTTCACAAGCTTCAAAGCGAGGGATGTTACCAGATGAAACACCATCTCCACCTGGTGAGCACACACAAAGCTTGTTCTTCAAAACCCACTGGCCCATGGAACTGCACAATGCCCATTGTGTAAGAAGGAGAATTTGAAAGTGACCAGCTCCAGTTGTGCCAACTTTTAACAGTCCAGCAGGCAGTCATGTGTGACTCTGGCATCACCAACCTCCAGAGACCACCAAAGAGACTGCCAGGACAGGAGAACACATCTGTGAAGTGGAGGGAAAATATTTTGACGATTTCAGTAAAATTATTATCATATGTATGTTTATTCTGTGACAATCACTGTAGATGTATGTAAAATACAGTCTGTAAGCAGGAGATTTCCTGTACTCAGCATGCACAGCTTTGGGAGGAGCTATTCCCCCTTGTGCATCTGGCTGAATAAGGAATGCTGCTTCTCAGTGCTCCCTTGGTGGTAAGCAGTTTCTTTTTTTTCCCCATTTTTGGTAGCAGTGTCACAACATCTCCTTGGTTCCATTGTGCCCCATCGTATCACAACGGTCACCTTGTTTCCGTGGTGCCCCACAGTGTCAAAATGGCCCCTTGGTTCCACAAGACCCTGTAGTGTCCTAATGATCTCCTTGGCTCTGCAGTGTCACCATTGGACTCCTGGTTGCATGAGACTCCAAAGTGTCACAATGGATCCTTGTTTCCATAAGGTCTCACTGTGTCACCATATTCTCATCAGTTCAATCAGGCCCCACAGTGTCCCAATGCTCTACTTGGCTCTGCAGTTTTAAAATGGCCCTTGGTTCCATGAGGCCCTGCAGTGCCACACTGGCCCTTGGTTATACAAGACCCCACAGTGCCACAAGGATCCCCTTCCTTTCAGGAGGCCCTGTAGTGTCACAATGGCCCCGTGGTTCCTTTTGCCCCTCAATGTCACCATGGACCACTTGGTTCCATTTGCCTCTCCTGTGTCACAGTGGTTCCTTGGTTCCATGAGCCCTTGCAGTGCCACAATGCTCTCCTGGTTCCATGAGGCCCTGAAGTGTCACAAAGGCCCCTTGGTTCTATGGGGCCCTGTAGTGTCACAATGACCCCTGGGTTCTGCAGGATCACAAAGGACACTTGGTTCCATGTGGCCCCTTAGTGGTACAGTGGATTTCATGGTTCCATGAGGCCCCTCAGTGTCACAATGGTCTCCTTGGTTCTGCAGTGCTCAAATGGTTACTTGCTTCCTTGAGGCCCCAAAGTGTCACAGGGATCTCCCTAATTCTCTGGGGCCCCACAGCACCAAAATGGCCCCTTGGTTCCATGAGGCCCCATTGTATAACAATGGTCTCCTTGGTTCCAAAGGGGATCTGCACTATCACCATGGACATTTGGTTCTCTGAGGTGCCCTGTGTCACAATGCTCTCCTTGTTTTCACAGTGTCACAATGCTCTCCTTGCTTCCATGGGGCTCTGCTGTGCCACAGTGGCCCCTTGTTTCCATGGGGCACCCCAGTGTCACCAGGGTCTCCTTGGTTCCAGAGTGTGACAATGCACCCTTGGTGACAGGAAGCCCTGCAGTGTCACCATGGACATTTGCAGGGCTGGAACACCTCTGCTCTGGAGCCAGGCTGAGAGAGCTGCAGCTGTTCAGCCTGGGTGTGAGAAGGCTCCAGGGAGACATCAGAGCCCTCTGCAGCACCTAAAGGGGCTTGGAGAGAGCTGGAGAGGGACTTTGGACAAAGGCCTGGAGTGACAGGACAAGGGGGAATGGCCATGAGGTGAAGGAGGGCAGGTTTAGATGGGATATTGGAAAGAAATCTTCCCAGTGAGGGTGGTGAGGCCCTGGCACAGGGTACCCAGAGAGGCTGCAGACTCCCCACCTCTGGAGGTGTTCAAGGCCAGGTTGGATGGAGCAGTCTGGTCCAGTGGAAGGTGTCCCCGCCCATGGCAGGAGATTGGAACTGGATGATCTTTAGGATTCCAACCCAAACCATTCCATGATCCTAGATTTGCTTCTCCTGACCTCATTAGCAGGAGGTTGACATGTTCTTTTTGCAGGCATTTACTGCAAACACAGCCACTGAATTCACTTTGCTCTGGATGTTGCCTGCAGCCTCCATCAGCTCCAGCTGAGCTTTGGCTTTCCTAAACACAGGAACACAGGCTCAGGTCAGATTTCTGAATTCCTCCTCTGTAGCTTGTCCTCACTTCCACCTCCTGGTTGTTGTGCTGTGGCTCATCCCTGTCATTTGTCCCTGAGGAAGCACAGCCCCCCTGCCCCGCACAGGCCCCACATCCCCCCCATCAGACATGGCACGGCACAACACAGGGTGTGTTTGGGGTGGGCAAATGTTCCCCACCAGAGTGTCCATTCCAGACCTCAGTGTCCAGTTCCAACACCCACATCCCAGGGATCACAGAGAGCCCTGCCCTGGGGTCTGCCAAGGGCTGGGTGAGGAGGGAGCCTGGGCAGGGCTGATGCTGCCCCTGCACTGGTGCTGAAAATGGCAGGAGGGAGGAGATAACCACAGAACAAATAGATCAATAAACTGAGGTGAGTGCCCAGGTCTGGAAGTGACTGATGGAAGAGGCTGGAGGGATGGTCAAAGCCCTGGGGCACCTTCTCACACTGGCCATGCCACCAAGGCCACAGACCAACCTCCTCAGTGCTGCACCTGCCTGTCTGAGATCCCTGCCAGGGGACTGGCACAGCACCACACACCTGCTGGAAGGTGTCCTGGCCCTGCAGAGCCACACAGCTCAGCTGACATGGGTGGGTTTGATCTCCTGGGCACTTCCCAGTCTAGCCCAGCTTCTGCCCAGCTCTGCTCACCTCCCCTGCCCTCACCCCAGCCTAGCCCAGCCCAGCCGAGCAGCCCATTCTGGGGGAGCCCCATGGCAGTGCCTGCTCTGGGGTGCTCCAGCATTGGGTGCACTCACCCCACAGCCCTGGCCCCCTTGAAGGGCTCAGCAGCTGCTGAGGGGCAGAGAGGGAGGTCAGCTTCCACATCAGCCCTGGGGCTGGAGCTCCCCATGGCAGGGGAAATGGAGCTGAGTGACAGGGCACAACTCCTAGTCCTGGCTCCAGGAGATGCCCAGCACAGGCTGCCTCTGCCCACTCAGTGCCAGCAGTGTCACAATGGTCTCCTTGGCTCCACAAGGTCTGCCAGAGCCCCTTGGTTCAACAAGGCCTCAAAGTTTCATAATGTTCTGCAGGACTCCATGAGGGCCCACAATGTCACAGTGGACCTTTGGTTCCATGAATCCTTAATTCCATGAGGCCCTGTAGTGTCACAATGAACCCTTGGTTCAATGGTACCACACAGTGCCACGATTGTCCCTTGGTTCCATTAACACCCACAGTGTCACTATGGACCCCTTGGTTCCACAAGGTTCTGAAGTGCCACAATGGCCCTTTGGTTCCCCAGGGCCTCAAGGTGTACAAATGGCCCCCAGGGTTTCATGAGACCCTGCTGTGTCACAATGGACCTTGGGTTCCATGATGCCCCAGAGTGTCACAATGGTATCCTTGGTCCCACGGTGTCAGAATGGACCCTTCATCCCATGGACACCCACAGTGTTCACTGCAGCCCTCTTGATTCCATGAGGCCCTGCCATGCTCTAATGGCCCCTTGGTTCCAGTGGGTCCCAAAGTGTCAGAATAGTCTCCACTATTCCATGAGGCCCTGCAATGTCACTGTGGTTCCCTTGGTTCCACAGGGCCCCAGAATATAACAATGGACCCTTGGTTCCATGAGGTTTCTCAGTCACAATGTCCCCTTGGCTCCATGTGGCCAAGCTGTTTCACAGTGGCTCGTGATTCCATGGGGCCCAATAGAGTTGCAATGGACCCTTGGTTCCATGAGACCTTGCTGTGTCACAATAGAGTTCTGGTTCCATGAGCTTTCACACTGCCAACAACACTCTCCTTGGTTCTGCAGTGTCACCATGGACCCTTGGTTCCATGAGGTCCCACAGTATAACATGATCACTTTGGTTCTGTGAGGTTCAGCAGTGTCACAATGGCCTCCTTGGTTCTACAAGGCCTTGCTGTGTCACAATGGCCCCTTTGGTTCCACATGGCCCCACAGTGTCATCATGGTCTCCTTGGGTCTGCACTGTCACAATGGCCCTTTCAATCCATGCAGCCCTGGTGTGTCACAGTGGCCCCTTGGTTCCATGTGGCCCTGCTGTGTCAAAAAGGATTTTGGTTCCATGAGGTTCCAAGGTTCCATTGTAGACTCCTTGGTTCTGTGCGGCCCCGCTGTCACCAAATCTCTGAAATATCAGAATAAGACTCCTTAACACTAATTTGGTGTTTAAAAAGGCATCATTTATTCAGGCCTGAGGTCCAATGTGTGGTAACTCATAACCTTACATTGACATGTGATTCTAAAAGTGTTACTTATATACAGTCACTACATGTGTATTACAATTTAGACATTACCATAAACCCCACCCCAAGTTCCCAGATTCAGTCCTTGTTTTCTCTGTCACTGCACTCTTGAGCCAGATGTCTTCTTCTCTTCCAACCATCCTTGCTGGGAAAGAAAGCCCTCCGTGCCTTCAGCACTATCTCTATTCTCTTTACAAATTGTCCTCCCACACCAAGGAGAATCTTTGTACAGTACAGAACCTCAGGGAACCAAGGGCCATGGTGGCACAGCAGGGCCCTGTGGAACCAAAGAGACCACGGTGACACTACAGAACCTCATGGAACTACAGGTCCATTGTTCCACAGCAGGGCCGCAGAACCAAGGAGTCCATTGTGACACCACAGAACCTCATGGGATCAAGGTGTCCATGTTACACCACTGAACCTCATGGAACAAAGGGTCCCTGGTTACACTGAGGAACCAGGGAGACTGTTGTTGGCAGTATGAAAGTTCATGGAACCAAAAGTCCATTGCGACAAGGCTCTTCAGGGCCTTGTGGAACCATGGAGACCATGATGACACTTCAGGACCCACTGGAACCAAGTGGCCATTGTGGCACTGCAGGGCCTTGTAGAACCAAGGGGCCATTGTAGCACAGCAGGGCCTGATGGAATCAAGGGCATTGTAGTGACACTGTGGGGCTCCATGAGACCTTGGGGCCATTCTGACTCTCTGGAACCAAGGGCACCATTGTTACATGATGGGGCATTATGGAACCAAGGAGGCCATTGTGAACCAGCAGGGGAACCCGCTGAGGCTATTATGTCACTTCAAGGCCTTGTGACACCGAAAGGCCCTTTTGGAACTGCAGGGCCTCATGGAACCAGTGAGACCATTGTGACATCACACGGCCTCATGGGAGCAAGGGGACATTGTGACACTGTGTGGCACCATGGAACAAAGAAGACCATCGTGAACAGGGAGCCCCAGACACAGCAGCCCAGATGTGCCCCCCTGGCCTGGGGTGCCTCTGGCAAGCGAGGCGGCACGAGGCACTGCAGGAGCCTGCAGACAATTCCTGAAGCACTTGGAGGATGATCCTGCTCCCCAAGGGACGTTCCCATGGTGCCAACTCAGGAACTGAAATGGGGAGTGGGGCCAGAGAGGAAAGGGCAACCAGGGATGCGCTCTTTGCAGGGGAGGGAACAGGGGTGGACAACAGGAAGAAATTTGTAGCAGGGGATTGTAAAAAACGTCAATGAGAAGCAAAGACAATGGTCAGGGCAGTTTGGAGGTGGCTGCCAGGCAGCCCTGGCTCTGAGCAACAACGTCTGCAGTGGCACAGCAAACTCCCAGCTCATGGGAACAAACTTTCTGGCTGACTGCAGAGGCCACCACAAACCTGAGGGGTTTCCCTGCTGTGGCCCAGCCCTTCCTGGCCCCAGGGGCTGCTGGCATTTGTGCTCCCTCAGGTTCATCTCCCCACATCAACAGCATGGGGGTGCTCAGGCCTGCTCTGGGCAGTGCAAACAGGGGCTCCTGAGGCAGTGCTGCCGTGTCTGTGCCTGCAAGGCTGCGGCAGCTGTGTGAGCTGGGGGAGAGGCCAGGGCTGCAGAGGGGGGATGCTGTTGGCAGGTGCCTGAGGAGGCTGTGGGACGCTGGCCTGGGGTGTCCAGCGCAGTGGGGATGGATCAGGCCCTGCTCTGCTGCTCCTTGCCGTGTGCCCCAGGGCCCTTGCAGAGCCCCAGCCGTGCTGTTTGCCCCCAGCCTGCCCACGGCCAGCCTGGGGCTGCTGCCGGGGCTTTTCTCTGCTGAGCATTGGCCTGGGCAATGTGTTGTGGAGAGAGCCTGGGCAAGGAGCCTGGAGCCCCCAGGCCCTGGGCTGAGGCCTCAGCGCTGCTGTGCCAGCAGTGCCCATGGGCTGTCCCTGCTGCAGCCCCGGCACTGCCACCCCCAGCCCTGTGCCCGGCCCCGAGAGCACTCAGGCCCTACAGCAACACCAGGGCCAGGAGGGCAGCGGGCAGGGCCACGGCAGCAGCACTGGCAGCACCAAGTGCTGCTGCTGCTGCTGGGCACAGCTGCTGTGCCAGCACTGATCTGCCCCCAGCTCTGCACACAGACATTGCTGCTGCAGCTGCAGAGAAGGGAACCAAAGGGGCATCTCTGCAGAAAACTTGGCTGGGAGATCCTTGAGTTCCTTTAAAGCCACCAAGAGCACAGCCCCTCATTGACACAGTCTGTGGCCACAGGGAAGGTGGAAACAAAACAAGAAAGGGCCTAAATAATGGCCTTGTTTTGTGAACATTACTGAAAACTAAAAGGAAAAAAAAAACAACCAAGAAACAAGTTCTATCAAAGATGGCTTTTATTACAAGTGATTTGCAGAAATTCAAAACCTATTTAATGTTTCTGAAATCTTCCAGTTATCAGTGTCCGAACTGCAGCCTTGAGCTCCTGGTTCCTCAGGCTGTAAATGAGGGGGTTCAGGGCTGGAGGCACCACCGAGTACAGAACTGACAGGGCCAGATCCAGGGATGGGGGGTAGATGGAGGGAGGCTTCAGGTAGGCAAATGTGCCAGTGCTGAGAAACAGGGAGACCACGGCCAAGTGAGGGAGGCAGGTGGAAAAGGCTTTGTGCCGTCCCTGCTCAGAGGGGATCCTCAGCACAGCCCTGAAGATCTGCACATAGGAGAAAACAATGAACACAAAACAACCGAATGCTAAGGAGGCACTTACAGCACTGATCCCAAGTTCCCTGAGTTTGGAGTGTGAACAGGAGAGTTTGAGGATCTGGGGCACTTCACAGAAGAACTGTCCCAGGGCATTGCCATGGCACAGGGGCAGGGAAAATGTATTGGCTATGTGCATGAGAGCATTGAGAAAGGCACTGGCCCAGGCAGCTGCTGCCATGTGGGCACAAGCTCTGCTGCCCAGGAGGGTCCCGTAGTGCAGGGGTTTGCAGATGGACACGTAGCGGTCGTAGCACATGATGGTCAGGAGATAGTACTCTGCTGAGATGAAAAAGACAAAAAAAAATAGTTGGACTGCATATCCTGTGGAGGAGATGTTCCTGGTGTCCCAGAGGGAATTGTGCATGGCTTTGGGGACAGTGGTGCAGATGCAGCCCAGGTCGGTGAGGGCCAGGTTGAGCAGGAAGAAGAACATGGGGCTGTGCAGGTGGTGGCCGCAGGCTACGGCGCTGATGATGAGGCCGTTGCCCAGGAGGGCAGCCAGGGAGATGCCCAGGAAGAGGCAGAAGTGCAGGAGCTGCAGCTGCCGCCTGTCTTCCAATGCCAGCAGGAGGAAGTGGCTGATGGAGCTGCTGTTGGACATTTGCTCTGGCTGCATATGGGGACCTGTTCATGGAGAAAGGACAGGGACAAGTCAGCAGAGGCTGCTTTGAGCCAAACCTGGGCCATTCCCTGTAGACTGTCCCACTGTGACTCACCCACCCTTGTTCCTGCTCTGGGAAAACCTTCACCCAGGTCCCTGCCTGAGCTCCACTTGTGCTGTCTGAGTGTGCCAGGAGCAGCCAGGCCTGTGCATGGGGGCTCTCATCCCTGCCCTGCTGCCCTGGATGTGTGGCCATGTGGCAGAGGGACAAGGCTGGATATTCAGGATTTGTCAGGGGAATCACTCCTATTTGTAGAAAGGCTTGTTGCCATCTGCACTCCCACTTCTAAAGGACATGGAAAGAAGAAAGGAATTTCGGCCATTATTTTCCTGCCCACACATCATTCTTGGTTCTCTGAGGTCAGAAATCCCCAGCATTTCTGCTGCACTCAGAGTTTGCCACTGAGAGATGTGAGAGGCAAAGGATTCCCTGTGGCTTGGGCAAGGGGAGGGGCTGGATGGGCTTGTTCCCAACTGCCCTGGGTTTGCAGCTTTGGCTGCAATCAGAGCACAATCACACTCCCGGGTCACCCTGGGATAAACCAGACCCTGCCCAGAGCAGAGGGATCCCTGAATGTCTCCCCCTCTCCAAAGGGCTCTGGGCAAGGTCTCAGCACCCCCTTCTGCCAAGGACACTCACGGCTCCCTTGGCAAACCCAGCAGCATTTCCTCAGCTCTGGCATCTCTGCACTTCCCCGGGGCACATTCAGGGAACTGTGAGGGACTCTGGCACAGATTTGCAGCCAGGAGGGCAGCTCAGAGCTTGCAGGGACACAGCAAGGAGATCCCCGGGTGTGCCCATGATGGGATCTCAGGGAGGGGGCTCAGCTCACTCCCCTTTCCCATGGACTGCTTTGCCCACAGCCCCACAGGTCCCAGGGAAGCTTGGACACCCCATGGCCATGGGCACAGCTGGCTGGCAGCAATCCCAAGGGCAGTGCCTGACTCAGCTGCTGCAAATGCCAGAGCCTCCCTGAGAGCACCAGATGACAGGGACAATATCAGGGCAGTGCAGAACCAAGAGAAGATGTGGTGGGGCTGTGCCTGGGAGGGCAGGGCAGAGACAGCCGGGCACTCAGGACAGTGTTCCTGTGCCCAGCTGTGCACGGCACCTCCCACACAGCAACAGTGCCCTCCTGCCCCCAGCACTGCTCTCTTCAGCCCCCTCTCCTTCCCTGAGCATCTCCCTGGGCCTGGACATTTCCCTGCTGAGAGGAGCCTTGTCCCTGCCAGCGCTGACAGAGCCCATCCCACCCTCTGTGCCCTGGGCCCGGGCCTACAGAAACCTGCCTGTCTGCAGGGCCCTGGCTGGGGCAGGCTCTGTCTGCAGGTGGGCAAGGGCAGCTCAGGAGAGCCCTGCTGGGCCCTGCAGAGGTGATGCTGCTGCTGCTGTCCAGGGCTAAGGAGGGGCTGAAGGCCCTTTAGGAGCCTCCCAGCAGAGAGGCTGACCACCCAAAGTTACAGCTCT